>CAKNYM010046399.1:51892-80162 GCA_932195095.1 Andricus curvator | reverse complement strand
GGACTCGAGTTCCCCCTGGGCGTATGGCAAGACGGGCAATAGATCAACACCATAGAAGTGCCTCAGATGGTAATATAACACTTTTAGAGCCGCATTGTGTCTCTCTATGTACCCGTATCGTGCATATTTTGAGCATCCACTGAGAACATGTCCAAGTGTTTCTGGCTCTTGCTTGCACGCTCGGCAGTTGGTATCGCCTACAGGTATATTCATTATGCGCTCGCGGTAAACTAAGGTGTCTATAACGCCATCTTGACAGGCAAACAGAAATCCCTCAGTCTCCGATTTTAATCCAGCAGACTTGAGAAACATGTTGGACAGACCCATCGAGAGCTCTTCTCTACGTATAATGCCGTAGAATTTACCATGAAGGGGCTTGTCAGCATGTTCTCTTAGTAGAAGCGTATGTTCTGCTTCCTGTACACGACTTTTGAGCACCAAAGGTGTTAGTGATGTTAGGCCATGTGTAGTGTCGCTGGAATCAAATGGGAGGCCAAGCTCCTCTGCGGCCCTATCTGCGGCACGATATAGAAACGCCGCAGCATTGACGACTTCATGTTGATGTACTAGTCGCATAAGAAAATCTGTGCTGTTTAGAACTGAGCAGGCTGTAGCCAGAACCGTTCTGCGATGAAGACACTCTAAGCTCAGCAAGCCTCTACCCCCTTTATCTCGAGGGAGATATATTCGAGGTACGGAAGATCTAGGATGATGACTTCGATGGATTGTCATCATCTTGCGTGTGCTTCGGTCAAGTTGCTTCAACTCATCGACGTTCCATTTTACTGCACCAAACGTGTAGAGCAGTATAGGAACGGCCAGCATATTGGTCGCCTGGATCTTATTCTTTCCAGATAATTCGGAAGCCCAAATTTTTCTGAGAATTTGGCGATACCTTTTTCCAAGGGCCGTTTTTAACGCAAGCACATCATGGGTTTCCGCTTGCGGTATTCCAAGATATGTATATGTTTCTCCAATACCAAGATGTTGAATGGTATTTCCGCCGATGAGTTGAACATCCTGATCGTGACCCGATGATGTAGTTTCTAGTCTTCCTTGGTGTAGGTGGACGCAGGTACACTTGTCCAGTTCGAAGCTCATGCCAATCGCTTTAGAGTACCTATTTACCGCCTCCACAAGGATGTTAAGGTCCTCTTTCGAGGAAGCAAAGAGTTTAAGGTCGTCCATGTATAAAAGGTGGTTGACCTTATATTCTCTTTTGTTCGGCGGGCCACATAGGTATCCAGAGCTTTTGCCTCGGAGCACAATAGATAGAGGCAAGAGGGAGATGCAGAAAAGTATCGGACTTAGAGAGTCTCCTTGGAAGACTCCCCTCTTATATGTGATATAGCTTGTAGTCACTTGTCTTTTGTCAGATGTTATGACAAATCTTGTCCGCCACAAGAGCATAAGCTCTTTTATGCATCTCACTATTTTTGGATGCACCTCCATGCATTCAATCAGCTTAATAAGTAGCTCATGGTTCGTGTTATCGAATGCCTTACGGTAGTCAATCCAAGCCATGGACAGATTGCGTCGATACCTGATCGAGTCCTGGGTGATACACCTGTCTATTAACAGGTTCTCCCTGCAACCTGCCAGACCTCTCTTGCATCCACGTTGTTCAACTATTGCACTCCATACCGGCTCGATAGATGTTAATATCCTCTCTTTGAGGATGCCAGTGAATAGCTTGTAGCTGGTGTTTAAACAAGCTATGGGCCTGTAGTTCTTTGGACTTGACAAATCTCCGGTCTTAGGAATCAATAACGTGCGTCCTTCCACTAGCCACTGCGGGACGGGTTGTTCTCCGGTTAAGAAAGTAGTAAATATACGAGCTAGATGTTGGTGCGTAGAAGTAAACTTCTTCCACCAAAACTTGTTGATTTTATCTGGCCCTGGCGCTGAAAAGTTCTTAGTTCTAGCGATAACTTTCTTCACTTCTTCAGCAGTAATTAGTGGACACTCTTCCTCTGGACCTTGTAACCTTTGCCTTTGGGAAAAGTTACGAAAGAGTGATATATCTGAAGCGTCTTCATTTAGCTGATAAGTGTCTCCATATACTTGTTCCCAGAAGACTTGAATCTCTTCTCGACTAGGCGGATTTTTAACGGCACGTGACGTTTTATTGAACAGACGGGAAGGATGAGTAGAACATGTGGAATTTTCCTGAATCCACTTTACTCGCCGTTCAAGGCGCTGTTTCGCTGTTGAAAGAGATCTTATTTTTTGCGTCCAGTGCTGCTTGATGGTCAACAGTTTACACTTGCTCAGCGTGTGATTTGCTTTCCTTAAGTTTCGAGCAAGTGCCCTAACTTTTGGAGTGAATTTTTTATTTAATGTTATGTAGCTAATCACGCACTGAATATTTGATGCATGCCGTCTCGCCGTTTCAATTTTGAATTGAAGCTGTGCAATACGCTCGCGAGTCTTACTCAGACGTACTGAAGTTTCGTTACTTCTACTGTCGCTAAGCAAGGACACCGCCTTCTCGTAAACAACACAGTTCAGATTCCAGAGATTAACATCTTCGGGGAGCAAATCGGGGAGAGCAGTATTAGCTTCAGCTAATTTGTCCATCCTGAGAAAGACTTTTTGGTGGATAGATCTCCTACTTCTCATGTTAGTATTATCGGTTATCTGCAAAGTTGGTCTTGCTGGAACGGGTGGAATGTTCGATGGAGGATGTTGCTCTTCTTCTTCTTGTTGATAGAGAGCTTCATATCCGTTTTTTCGCAAAAAGGATACCTGATCTCTTAAATACTGAGGCGTTTGATGAGCATATTCCGGGTGCATATTGACCCAACGGTCATGTAACCTCTGCATGAATCCTCTTCGCGCCGGTGAGCTTCTTTGCCAACAGGTAAGGATGTCTCTCCTGAGTTGGTCAGACCATTTAAATCGATGTTCTCGCGTTTGTCCGGGGCCATTGCCTGGTCGTCGCCTCGGTTCGGTCCTATTGCCACTCCCAACTGAACCATGGCCTCCATCCGAGAGAGGCCTATTGTGGGTGGCACTGCGCGATACTGGTGTCGTAACCGCATAATTCATTGCATTGGGGAGTTAGCCCAAAGCAACGTGGCTGACTGCAAGAGCCGGAGCTCTCGGGCGATGGGGTCGCCACATCCCTACGCCTTTTTTTTATTATTTATTATTATTATTATTATATATATTATTATACATACTTATTATTATACATGGTAGCTCTAAGAAAGCATCCAGAGGCGACTGTTGTCACCTCCAACACTCACGGCCGCTGTGTAAGGATAACAGCGGTGAAGACAAACTGCAAACTACACCATGCTCCTAATTTTGTACCTACAACATCATCGCAAATGATTTCAAACATCGTATTAAAATAACTTATAACATCCTCATCTCATCAGTCACTTGACTTAGTCCGTGGCTATGACGAAAAACCGGGTTCACCCGAGAAAAAGTTTGAAAAAAAAAAATAATAAGGAGACCAATCATGCTGTACAAAGCGCCTGGAGTTTTGCATGCGCACTGAGATCTACTATCTCTTTTTCTCCCGCGAAAAGCGTGCGAGTGAGTGCCGTGTACAATGACAACTGAAAACTGAGGATATGTTTTCGTAAATATGATCAATATACGTGCTTGTTTATTTCTGTTTTTTTTTTACAGAAATAAGTAAACAAATTGTGACTTGGAAACTATGGGTAAGTAATAAAGTCTTAGGTTAAGTTTACTTGACTTTGCAAACAATTTTTTCAAGTTGCAAAAAATTGATATAACCTCAATTCTCAATTGCTGTCATTGTTGTCATGCACGTGCGCGGTTATCATGGAAACGCTGGCGCTCACTCGCACGCTTCTCGCGGGAGAAAACGAGATAGCAGATCAAAGTGCGCATACGCGAATAGTCTAGAGTGCTGGCTCGTAATGCCTGAGCTTGGCAATAAAGGTGCAGTTACCGCAGTCACAACGCATGTACGGGGATCGGTCTCCTTATTATTACTTTGTAATGACCCCACCCATTAAACCCCCCCTCTCGCCCGGGTATAGACTGTTAGATTGATCTAGAATTCCCGTGTTGCTTATTTAAATAAAATGTTCGTTCCGCAACTCTGCTCCGACCCAGGTCGCTGATCAATCTCTCTAGCGATTACCCCAGGCGAAGAGCTTCACAAAGTCATCATGTAAACTGTAAAGTTCTCCACTCGGTCCCATTGGTACCCAAGGTCTTTTGTTTTAGGCATCACTCACGCCACTGACACTCTTCATCATGCATTTCTTATGAACTATTTGTCGCCACACTTTTCTGTCGTAACATACCTCTTTAGCTTTCTTTCTTTCCATGCATTTCCTCATGCAAGCTCTTGTGTTTCTATGACTTTATATATTTTCTTGAATTACGGCCTCATTTACACATTCCAACCACTTTTTCCTCGGTCTGCGTCTGTGGGTACGATACCATTTACCTTACCTCGATATACTTGTTTCGTCAGTCGTTCATCTTTCATTCTCTGAACATGCCCAAACCATCTTAAAAAATTTCTTTCACTCTTTTCAAATAGTGTGTCATCTATACCACATTCTTTGAGCATTTCCACGGTACTGACTTTGTCCATTAGCGTTTTACCGCACATCATGCGCAGGTATTGCATGTCAACCACGTTAATTTTACTCTTAAAATTTAGATATTTACTTGTTGTTGTCAAATATTTTCAGACTATAAAATGTTACCACGTACTTGCAACGAATAAATGTTGAATAGCAAAGTTGAAATGTGTTTGAAAAATAAAATATATTTGTGTCACAAAATTAAAGTAATCTTTACTTTTTCTCAAATTAAAAATACAAAATATCCCTAACATTTTTTTGTGGCTATTTAGATAATAATCGTATTTTTTATTTTTTCTCTTTGAGGGGGATTTCGCCCCCCCCCCCCTAAACCCCACGACGTGGCCACACTCATCGACCTCGCCGGGCCTCTGGACTCCATCAATTCTACTAATTTTTAAAATCGAACTTCTCACGCCCAGTTTCATCAAAATAATATGTGGGACATATGCATATTAATTCGACTACATATTTATAGAAAAATCACCATAGAAATTTCACGGGATTTAAAAAAATTTTATCGGGTTTCAAACATTTCATGGGATTTCAAGGAGGTTTCAAAGGCATGGAATCATTTGATATTCCTTAAAACCTCTTGAAATCTCTCCCTTGTACTCTCGTCAAATCTTATAAAATCCCAGTAAATATCCTTGCAATCTTCTCAGCTCGCTTGAAATTTTAAAATCCTGTGATGTAGAGTTTTGGTAATCCTCTATATCCCTAGAAATCTCTGATATCACTGAAATATAACTGAAATTATAAGAGAAAGATTGTAAATTTTTCCTAAAAATTAGGTTTCACATGTAACACTATGTAATCAAATGTTTAAGAGGTGTAAACCGTAAATAAACTAAACTAAAAGTAAACTAAAAGAAAACTATTGATATCTTTGAAATCCCGTGAAATGGATATTTTGAAATCCTTCGGAATCTTATGAAAACCTTGTAATAGTTGGAATATACTGAAATCCGAAATAATTTTTTTTGAAATATTCTGAATTGTTTTGAAAAGCCTTAAGATCTTTTAAAAACTGGTCTAATCCTTTAACATTCAATCGTAATAATGTAAAAAATAAAAACATATCTTTTAAAATCTCCGGAAATAGATATTATAAAAAAATTCGTAATCTTTTGAAATCCCTGAAACAATAGGAACCTATTAAAATACCTCGAAATCCTTTGGAATCTTTTTAAGTCTTTTTAAATGCTTAAAATTCTGTGAAATTCCATGAAATCTTTAAAATCCGTTCCAATATTTTAAAGTATCTCGTGAAATGCGTTGAAATTCCTGAAATATTTTGAGTTATTTTGAAATGCAATAACATTTTTCAAAATTTAGCCTAATCCTTTAAAATTTCTTGAAATATTTTGATATCTGCAATATCTCTGTTCTCTTGAAATTTTGTAAAGTCCTTTACAATAAATCCTTCAAACTCTGTTGACATTCTGTAAAATTTTCAAAAAATTTCGAGAAATCTTCTGACATCCCTTCAAATCCTTCTCAATTTTTAGAAGTCTCGGGAATTTTTTTGAAACCCCTTGAATGTTTTTGAAATTCTTTGATATCTTATGAAATTTTATAAACTTTCCTAAAATAATCTGGGTAATTAGTTGTCACTCCTTGAATTATTTGTTGAAACCCTTAAAATTAATGTTATTCTTACGAATTCTTCAAAGTCACTGAATATCCCTGATTCCTTTGAATTAATTCTAATCTTTTAAAGAAATTTTTAAAAGGCCTTATAAGAACTTCACATGCATCTTGAAGGATTTCCGAAGGGTTTACGGCAACTTTAAAGGTTTCAAGGGTTTCTGTTGCCAATGACAGAAATTGACGGGATTTTGAGGACTTCAAAGGTTTTAAATCAATTAAAGATTTGTTTAAAATCTCTATTTTCTGCTATAATAATAATGATAAGTTGTTTCGTGCTTCAGACCTGGAGCACATTTAAATTTTGCAATGGGTTTTTGTATAAATAGAATTTTTGTAGACTTAGTTCTGGACGTTTGTGCCGTTTGACCTGAATCATGAAGTCGAATAAACAAATTCAGCGTGGGAAACCATGTTGAGACTAGCGACTTTCCTAACATTCCCGACAAATCGCGATGATTGCAGCCGCAGAAAATTATATTGCACGCAAATCGCGATTCGGAATACAACCGCGATATGACACACGAGTGCTATATAGTGATATATACCGTACAGCGGTAATTATATCTATGCTTTTTTCTTTTTCTGCTTCTTTTTCTTTTTGTAATGAAAGCAATATTCGCACGATTTTCCTGTCGGCCGGAGATGATAAACTTCTTTCCGTGAAAGGCGTACGCGAGGAAAACGATGCGGTTTCAGTGTACGTGACACGAAGCCGAAAGCTACCCATATAACTGAGTTATACCTATAATAATGGGTCAATACGTGACGAATCTCGTTTTACTTGGTCAGTACAATGACTGGCAATGTTTTTTATTAAGCTGCCTGTATCAAAATAATATTTGCGTTCACATAGATCAAGCAAATATCAGATTTATATTTTATTTCTAAATTTATAGTTCGTAGCTTTTTACGACGCTTAGTAATATATAAACTTTTTTTTTTTTGGTTTTGTGGCTTTGGGGTCCGTAAATGATGAAGAAGATTTGAATTTTCATCAGACGTAAGTTTGCTTGTATTTAATGTCTAAAACATTTAAATTAAAGGGAGTTATCGTGGCTCAGACGGAATCTTGATTATCCTATGTTCCAACACTGCAGCCTTGGCAGCCAAGCTGGCGCGGTTTCGATTCCCAAAGCAGGAAGCGAGTCTGGATGTGTTTTCAGAAAGCTTCGCTTTTGTTCCTTGGTATACTACTCTACAGATACCCTACAGAATATAATTAACCTTATAGCACAGTCGCTAATGACCCTGACAACAACTGACACCTTGGCACTCATCACTTACAGTTTTTAATTCGGTTCAGTTTAACAGAAATATTAGTGTAGAGGAAAATTCAGAAAAATTAAATTTTTGTATGTTAGACAAGTGTTAAGCAACGAAATTAGTGACAATAACGGAACAATCCATTTCCTAGAGAGAAAAGGTACATCAAATTTCCGAGCATTACAAAAAGAATTTTTAGGAAAATATTAGAAGCTCTGAAAGAAAAACAAGTATATGTAAATCAGGGAATCAAGACAGATGAAAAATATTTATTTTAACGGATGTAGAAATCACAGAAAACGTGAAGAAAAAACAAGCCTGGGCAACAACTTCGGCATCCCACTCAAGACAAAAGTGATACACGGGTCACTGAATCAAATCAGTAAGAACTTTCACTGTATCATAACGCAATCTCAGGAATTCAAATAGCTAGAAATGGGTCACTGATCGCAATCAGGAAGGATTTTCACTACAAATCAGTGACATCTCACTAATTCGAGAGTATATAAAGAATCAGCTCCCCGAAGCGTATAATATCAAAGAAAAAATAGGTACAACGAATATAGAAAGAACATACAAAGAATAACAAAGAATAGTTTAAATCAATTAAATGTTATTCAAATCAATAAAATATTTTGTAATTCAATAACATATTTGTTTGAACCTATATTAAAGAAAGAATTTGTTTGATTCAAACAAACATTTTTCTGAGTGCAGAACTGCCAATCACTGGAAGAAGCATAACTAAATGTGAAAGAATACTACAAAAAAATTAAAAAATATAAACGGAACAATACCACACTCCCTCTATAGTCCATATCTTCGTTTATAGTTTAAAACTTCAAACAATCCAACACGCGGTAGCGCCCCCAAAGACACACATAAAAATAGTTCTAAGCTAATAGAACGGTTGAAAAATCTTAAAATGCCAAAGAACCACGTTCTTGTGTCCTTAGATGTGAACTTAATATTCACCAACATAAAAATAGGACTAGCGATAGCAAGTGTTAAAAAATGTAAGACCAGATTAAACCGCTAATTGACATACCAAAATTACAGCTTTTTAAAGCCTCATTTTTATGCCTCCAACATTTAATTTTTCAATATAACAACAAGATATACAAACAAAAACAGGAACTTTTCATGTGATTTCCGCTTTCTCCAGTAATATCAGCAGCAGAAATGTCTGTTAGTACTATATGTTGATGGCATATTAAAAGCGGTACCTGCAAAAGACTTGGGCAATATTCTGGCAATTTTTAATAGCAAATTTAGCAAAATGCAATTCATACATGAGGTGGAGGAGAATAATAAAATCCTTTTTTTGGACGTCTGCATTTCTCGGGAAAATGATACGTTAAAAACCATCTGGGATCGGAAATCCACCTGGTCGGGTAGGTATCTCAATTTTCACTTTCATTAACGAATTAGATACGACAAAAAGTGTGATCAACAACTTAATAGTAGATAGAGCAATACATTTACCTGACAGAAAGTTCCATGAAGAAAACTTAAGAAAAGTTAGAAAAGTTTTAACTGCAAATAATCACCCCGACAATGTCTTGGATATCACCATAAGAAACAGATTAAAGGTTCTTCACATTAGAAAATTCCGGGGGGGGGGAGCGACCACAGGACAGTTACGCACCACCACCAAAAAATAAGCCACAACACATCGACGAACCAAAAGAGAACATGCCAGAGAGTAGCCAACCAACCACAAAGTTTCTGTCCCTGCTGCCTTATGTAGAACGATTGACACAAAAAATTACAGGACTCCTTAATTAAACCGCACAATATAGAAACGTCCTTCACCAACCCTTTTGATTTAGCGCGGTTTTTACAAACAACAAAGACAAGCTAAGTAAAGACATAATATCCAATGTAGTCTATTATTTTCCATGCGGGGGTTGTAATTCTTGTTACGTAGGACAAACTAAAAGATACCATAAAACTGGAATCTATGAGCAGTTGGGCACAAAACAGACTACATCAAACCTCCAGAAAAACAAACCGCTTTAACAAGACATTCATGGTACCACGATTATGCCTTCGATTTCGTAAACAAAAAACAATAATTCTAGATAGAACCGGAAAGTACAAAAAACGTTTAGTCCTAGAAATGGAACATACAGTCACAACGGAAACTCGGACTACCTGTAAACCAAATAGCCTTACATACACATAGAAAACTTATTAAATCGTTTAAAAATAAAAAAATCTGAAACAAATTCAAAATTCCATTACATTACAGAAAAATTTAGAAGTTGATGTAAAGGGTAAAAAATTTAAAAGACAATGCAAAAATTAACAATTTTCTAAAAAATAAAGATTTTTACGGTTTAAATGTTTTGAATACTTTTTAACAGAAATATTAAAAGCAAGCTAAATCTCCAGATGATAAAATAAGGAAAACAAAATTCTTAAAAACTAAAATATAAAATTTGGAAAGTACTGTTCGAAAGAAGCAAAACTGGACTACTTATCTGGACTTATCTTCGATAAGTGCAATTAAAATTGGAATAAAACAACAGCACCAAAGATTTTAATGTCAAAAATTCATTAAAAAAAGAAGGAAAAAACAGTAAATGCAAATGCTCAAGATTGATACTTCAGGTACACATTCCTTTTATACATTACCGACATTAGTGGAGGGGTGGGGGGATAAGAAACAATTTATTTAAACAATTTTGAAAAAAATGCTTTGTATTTTAGCTTCTTTACTGTTTCTTATATGCTCATTGCGGAAAAAAACAACAAATGTAAATCATAACTCTAAGTGAAAACGTGTAGTGCATTAAAAATAACATAATAATTCATGTAATTTTCATAATTTAAATTTGTTAGACACTAATTATACATAAACATAGATTAAAATAATTGTTGGAAGGTTTTATCTTATTTCAAAAGGTTTACGCACAAGAGATAGATGTAGGGTGAAGCGCGCACATATATCTATAACAAATGTGGAACTTTCTAGAATAAATCACTGAAGGGGGCCCATATGTGGAGCCGAAACGTCTGATGAAAATTTAAATCGTCTTCATATTTTATAGACGCCAAAGCCACAAAACAAACAAATATTTTTATTTTATATGGTCAATGTTTATTTTTATTTTTCATTTAAATTATAAGTTGAATTTTCCATTTTAAATTCATGCTACAAAATTTTCTGACATTGATTGAATGTTTATGCTGGCGTATATATGTTATATCTTCCGAATTTCGGAAGCGTATTAACTCTAAATTAGGAATACACATTAATCTGTAAGAACATTTAAACATTGGGTGTATGATAGTGATACAGTACATTGCGTGTAATATAACGAAAAAATTGATTTTACTTAAATTTAACTAATTTTTTATTTTGAATTGAACACCTGAAGTTAACATATGAACCGCATATTTGAGAATATTATAATTTGTTGTAATTGCATAATGTAATATTGTAATTTACTTACAATAATACACGTTTCGTTCGAGAGTGGCGACTCGTGGAAATTAACCCTGAAAGTGAACATAAGCGAGGACAACATTTATTATGTACCATATGCTTTTTTTAGGGTTTCGCAGTCGCGGGCAGAAACTCTTATACTATCGGTAGGGTGTCCATCCGTCCGTCCATCGCACTTTTCTCCCGGTGGAGAGGAAGTGAGGAGACGGGAAGTAGTGGGAGGAATAAAAAATAAGGGGAGGGTTAGTTGAAAAGTAATAGTGAGTAGGGAAGGGAAATAGGGGAAGGGAAGTGAGAGAAGAACAAGTAGAGGCGGGAGAAGTAGGGGAAGGGAGGAGAAGCGATGGGGGAAGTAAGGGGTGGGATAGTAGGGGAAGGGAGAGGAAGTTCCATGAGGAGAACAGGGGTGGGAACGTATGGGAGAGGGAGATTTAAACGAATTAATTAACGTCTTAATATAGGCTACGATACCCTTTTTTGAAGGTGCACGGCGCCTGCTTTGACTGATTTTGTTAACAGGGATTTATAATGCGAAAAAAGTAAGGTAGAACATGATAGAGTAAGATAGGACAGGATAAATTGCGATAGGATCTAACTACTTAGATAGTGTAGAATAAGACAGAAAAGTATATTGTATCATAATATAGAATATGACATAATAGAAGAGGATAGAATATGATAGAATCACAGAAAAAACTGAGGGTAAATCTTGTTGCAGCAAACTTTGTATTTTTACCTACTCGTATGGGTGAAGACCATCTGAAGTCAGCTGAGGATCAGTGAAAGAGCCTATTCGGATAAGTGTGGCTTCATAAAGACGGTCGTGTCGAATTTGTAAGAGCTGTCAAAAGTTACTTACACGCGTGGATAAAAGCAGAAAAATATTTAGAGGTCAGGGTAAAGATTACCCACGTGGGGTGTGTTTAATTGCAGGTAATATTTACTTCAAATTCAGAGTAAAGATTAGCCTTAGTTATTTCTTTCATAGGTCATGAACCAATAGGATAAGATATGATAACATGGAATGGGATAAGAAATAACGGGATAGCGTAGAATACTGAAAAAAATGATTCAGCTGTACCAGCTAGACGTTTAGCTGGATTTCGTTTTCTAAGAAAATATAGCTGTGTTACCTAAATTTCTAGCTGTATTACCTAAATATCTAGCTGTTTTAGCTAAATGTTGCTATCTAGAAATTATCTAGCTAATTTATCTAGATAAATTCTAGGTGGCAAAATTTAGATAAGACAGCTAGATATTTAGGTAACACAGCTATATTTTCTTAGAAGACGAAATCCAGCTGAACGTTTAGCTGGGGCAGCTAAACCATTTTTGTGTGTGTTTATGTTATGTTTATTAGCTCATAATTTTAAAGAAAATCAAATGAAGATTCGTAAAAAATAATTTTTTCAAACAATAAAGTTTTGTAATCTTAATTTGGATATACCTCTATTCACCTTTAAATTATGTATATAGAAAGTCGTCAGTCATGTGTGCCCCTCAACCGCAAAACGACGATAGCTTCGCCCTCCATTTTCTCGGAACTGGATTATTGCAAAGAAATATTTCTTTGTATTAAAGAAATATCACCAACGAAATTATTTCTGCCTCTAATCAGCAACTTAATATCTAGAAAATTCTTCACTTTTTATCTAAATTAAAAATTAGTATTTTTATAGCCGACAATCACGTATGTCTCAACAGCAAAAAATCTGTTTGCTCGGAATCAGATAACTTTCTCTATGAACAAACTTTTTATGCCTGCCTTCAAAGTACTAGAATCTTTCAAAAGTACTTTATTACTTGTTGTTAAAATTGAAAATTAGCTTTTAGAGATTGTTCTTTGTCTCTATATCTCTTATGCCCTTATGTAATGCAAACTCATAATAAATCAATAAATACAACCCTAAAAGTTAATCCAAACCATTTTCAGAATCAGAATTGTCCCTTGCTGCACTTATTTTTTTTTATAGCATTCTATTCCAGAAAAAGATTGTGCACAGAAATAATGTAAAATTCCTCTCGAGAATGTATTTTTTGCCCCACCTTACTCCAATCTAATGTCAGTACGGGAATCGAGAGGGAGCTTGCATGAAGTCTACTCTAGTCGGAACGAGAGAGTAAAAAAGGTCTTTCTTTCGAAATGATTCGTGCCTCCCGGCCAAAAGTTGCGTACAAACTGACGGACAGGTGACGCAGACGAATGCTGCTCATTTGTCTCGCTTCGAGATGAGCGTGTAGAGGAGGACTGAGAGCGAGCGAGAAAGCAGAATACGTTAAAGAGATAGAAAAAAGGAGAGAGAGGAAGAGACAGAATGAAAGGCAGAATCGGGCGAAGATAAAAGAGGACGAAAGATTTTTTGGGCATAGGCACCCCGCCGGGTTGGGCATCCCGCTGGCAGCGGTCAATTTGTTGCTCTTTTTTCTCTTTTTCTTTCATTACGCCTCTCCGTCCATCCTTCTCCTGTGTCTTGGCTCGGGACTCCCTTCGATAAATTTGGAAAAGAACGGCGCGATGCTAATAAAGACAAAAAAAAACAGTGTTTGAAAAAATTCGAAGCTTGCCGACAAACGTCAAAAGATTCAGAAAGTAGGAGAGGAAAAGAAAAAAATCTATTAAAGAGAATAAAATTGGTTAATTATGATTATGAGTGGTTATTAGTTGATTATGTCATAATTATTGTAGTATATTCGACATCAAAGGCGAGTTTTATTGTCAGGGTTTCAAATTTTTAGAATTTCTGACTGCGATTTCTATTTAACCCCACACCCGGTTTGCAAACAAGATCAAGAGTCAGTCATATATAATATATTATGCCCCTAGGGGAAAAAGTCCTTCTCCCCCTTGGCGAATACGATATTTTTTCATAACAAACGGATGATTTCAGACATTTTTCGAAATGCAGTCATGATTTCAGCCCATATTAGATTTCGAATAAAGGAGGCATGATCGCAGAGAAGTTCAGAAGTTCTAGTGGGTGTGCTGGGTTGAAACCTCCGCCCGATGGGGGGGGGGGGGGGTACCATAATCGCCTGAGAGAAAAAGACAATACTTCTGATATTTGAAGATCATTTATTTTTCATTATTCACCTCTGACGTCACTTTTTACTCCCTAGGGAGTAAAAAGTACTTTTTAAAAGTACAGCTTTAGCCCCGCTTCGTGGGCGTCGAAAAGGGCTGCAATCATGCATGTGTCATAAAAAACTTATTATCATTATTATTATTATTATTATTATACGCGTATAGGGGGGAGGTATAAATATTTTATATGAATATAGAATTTCCGTGTTGCTAATTTAAATAACACGTTCGTTCCGCATCACTGCTCCGACACACGTCGCTAATCAACCTCTTTAGCAATCACCCCAAGTGAAGAGCTTCATCAAATCATTGTGTGTCATAGATCACGCAAAAATACGCAAACTTACTGACAATACCATACTAAAATCTATACTCTTTACTCTGATCACATCTACTAAGTAAAGCTCTCCACGCGGGCCCATTATTATCCAAGGTCTATCGTTTCAGGCATCTCTTTAATATGAATAAGGGGTGAATATTCTGCACTTAGCAAACAATATCTTAAATTTTGGTGCTAAACTGAACTGCTCTCTTAACACGTTCCAAGCTGTCCATTTAAAAGAGATTAGGAATTTAGGTATTAAATATTAATTTAAATTTGAGAAGATTTGAAATTAATAGATAAGCTGGTAATGTACACTGTAGGAAATTTTTGGGAAATTTACCCATAAATGTTCTCGAAGCCTGTAACCCTAAAGTTTTGGAAATTTTCCCTAACATTTCATCAGAAAAATTTCGAAAAATTTAGGGTAATAAAGAAAAAGAATAAATATTGAGTAAAGGAAATATCGTCATGAATACAGACGTTACAATATTTTATTGACGCAAGGAAATGTACTAGATTGAAAAAAATTGATTATCTTCATTTAAGTAGATTTTTTTTAACAAGACAAATTTTCTTGGATCATGAAAATATAGTATCGTCCGTATTCGTACTGACATTTTCTTGATTTAATACTAATTTTTTCCGTGTAGACTGTAGGGAATATTTCCTAACAAATTGTGGAGAAAAATCCGTAAAAGTTCGGGAACTTACCTAAAAGTTAGGGAGGTTTTCGTATCACACGGGAGGGAAAATTTTGCAATAGTTGGGGGATTTCCCTTGAAAAAATATGGTACAAAATGCTATAAAATGTAATTAAAAGGAAATTGTAAAATTAAAAATTCATTGATATACATCAAAATTGAGAGCTTATAGTCTTAACGGAATTTTGAAAAGAACTGTCAGCATATAATATAGTTGCGAGTACAAGGTAATTACTATTTTATGTATTTAATATGTATAATTTATGGACATAAATCATAAAAATTATATACAATAACATTATTAACATATAATCATACTTATCAAGATTAATTATGTTGAGAGGAGTCGCGGGGGGATGTGCCGTGGTCACTCATGCGTGACAAAACAGTAGCATAGCGATAAAGCGCTGTACCCTAACGGCCTAACTGGATAACTGGGTCACATTGCGTAAGTCCACTCTCAGTGTTCATACGGCCTTGATGTTCACGTTCGGAGTCCCTGGATTCGAGTCCAACGCCAGAACCGAAACCGTACTCAAATCCAGGTTCGAGTGTATATCTTAATATAAGAAAACTATACCTAATATTTTATGGAAAATAATTTTCTCAATTTCAGTATCAATGTTATCAAAACGGTAGTAATATTATCTAACTTCTATAAAATATTACCCAACACTTTTAAAATTCATCAGAGTGTTGGGGGAAATTACTTATTTTGTGGGATACCTTTTGCTACTATAAGTAGAAAATTCCGTTTGATTCGTAGAAATTTTAAGGAATATTCCTTATGAAAGTTTAAGAAAATTTCTCGAAAGAATAAGAAAAATATCATATTTTCATATGGTTTTGTTAATTCCCTAAAATTTCCGAATTATTCTCGATTTTTTCTGAAACACTGCCCAATCATTCCAAAAATTAGTTAAAATTACCAATTTTTCGGGAAAAATATTTTTCCTAACAAAATTGGGGAATATTGTAAGCCGAAGGGTGGGAAAATTCCCAAAATTTGTTACAGTGTTACAGTCGAAAATATTTTATGGCATATGCTCATAATTAATTTCGAAATTTTCAGAAAGATTTGGACGAAAAATTTCTGAAATTGATAGAATTTTGTTATGCAGGAGGAATAATAATGATATTTCTCGTCATTATATATATATATATATAGACTTATAGAGGTCTCAAAATTTAGCACGGACAAAAACCAGTAACAGGAATCTTGGATTATAAAAACCTTGCTTAGATTTACTGCAATTTCTACTTTTTATATTGTAATTTGAAAGGCAGAAAGTTTCATTCTTTTTCATTATTTATATTATATAGAATAAATTGCATAGGGAATATGCTCTCATTAAGAAAAGCGAAGAAGAAAGTAATAATTGTGCAGAATATCTATACAAATATAACAAAAGACACTAGTGAAATATTAAAATTTCATTTTTTTGTTTTCTATAAGATTTTAGGGGATAAAAAGAAAAAATCTGCATTTCTATACATTTGTTCCAATTTTGTACTGCCCAGTTTATCCAACTCTAAATCAGTGATTAACTACATTTCATTTTCAGCCCTGACCTCTCTAATATTTTGATGATTTAAGAAATAATTAGAAGAGACTCGTGAGTCTAAATATAGATTTTATTTCTTAATTTACTAGGAATTGAATTTGGTAATAAATATTAATTCTTGATGTTATTATACGTTACAGAGTAAATTTTATGAGAAAAATGGGAACTTCAAAATATAAATGCTGATGAGATACTTTAACAGGATTCTGAGACCTCATCATTGCGGAAATGCTCGTCATGTTATGACTACTTTGCAACGATACAGGCACGTCTTCTAGAACGACGAAGAGGACATTCAGGATCGTTATACTTCTTATCCTCCTCTCGCTAATGGTAGCTCGTTTGCCCGATAGCGTTGGCGTTTTGATGTCGAGGAAGGTTTTTTTAGAAAACTTATGTGACTTCGTGCTACGAAGATCTTAAGAGATCTGCGAAAAAATTACCTACAGGGTAACTGTTGATTAAGCGCTTTAAGTACCTCATTAATAAAAAAAGCTTGGGAGTAAAGTTTCATATTTTATTTCTTTGAAAAATCGACATGTTATAAAAAGAAGGAATAATATGATGAAAAATTATGATTCATGTTTCCGTCAAAGGTCTTTTAAAATAAACATAGGTAGGTACGCTTCGTGCCAACATTATTATTTTTTATTGACATTTTCATGTCTTATTTTTTTCGTGCTGAATGTGAATCTAACCAAAACATATTTTTTGCAACACCCACCTCGAAAGTACTCCGTTCCATGTAGCTAAATGATATGCAAAGTGACTTATTCCGGATAACAATGCGGGAATGATATTGGCGCATGCGCAGTTTGATTCTTATATACTTTCCACATCAGCGGAATGTACGCGCATGCGCACTTTGCAGATAAGCAACTTTCCGCATCGCGACAATTCGGGGGCTACGTAGCAACAGCAGCGCTCAGTGTCCAAGCGAACAGCTGATGACAGGTGCGAGGTTAAAGTCGACGTGTTTAGAGTGCAAGTGAAATTTTCCTTCTCATTGTCAAAAGAAGATGGACTTAAATAAAGATTCGAATCAAACTGGTAAGAGTGTACTCCACCAGATAGTATATTATTTATTTTCATATATTTCGATTTAATTTAATTAAAATTTCGTATTTTTAGAATTTGTTTTCGTTCCGCTCAAGGTTTCACTGCTTACCCCCCCCCCCCCCAAGCAACTGTAAATATTCTTCCTTTGTCTTTCTCTTAGTACAACTTTCTCGGAAGGTTGTTGCAAAAAATAGCGCGTGATACACGTGCGCACAGGCAATTGCTGACTCGTGTGATTTCAGCATTCGTTGGCAATCGCCTATTTTGCGCACTTGTATCACAAATAGCTACTGCCTAGCCGTCCGGTGCACGATTCTAATGTAATTATTAACATAACGATGAATCTAACTACTAACTTACTTTTCCCATAGCTGAAACAGTTCTCAAGATAATTACAAAAAAGTGCGAAAAAAAAGTTTCATTCGACTTCTTTAGAATCTTCTTGAGTTCACGTGAATTCAAGAGAATTTTAACTAATTCAAGTGGATTCTAGAGAATTGAAAAGAATTCGATGGGATTTAAGAAGAAAAAACTGAGAAAACAATGTGCAACATTGTCCTAAATGATGAGAGATTAGAACAAGTTGACAAGTACGTATATCTGGGTAGCCTATTCACTATAGCGACGGAAAAATAGATGGGGAGTTAGATAGGCGCATAAATAAGGGTAAGCAGGTTATCGGTAGAGCAGGACCCAAGCTCAGAAATAAAAACATATCAAAAAAAGCTAAAATGGCCATACATAATTCTATATTCGTACCGACTGTACTATACAGTAGCGAGACATGGACCTGTCAAGAGAAGGACAGGAGTAAAATTAACGCGATTGGCATGAAACCTCTTCGCACAATATGCGGAAAAACACTGATGGACAAAGTCCGAAACGAGATAATCCTCAAAGAATGTGGTGCAAAAGAGACAATAGTTGACACATGGGAAAGAAATCAGTTACATAAGATGGTTCGGACATGTTGAAAGAATGAAAGATGAACGACTAACGAAACAAGTGTATAAAGGTAAAGTAAATGGCAGAATGCCCAGAGGTAGACCGCCAAAAGAATGGTTAGAATCTGTGAATGTGACACTAATCCGAAGAGACATAAGAAGCCATAGAAACACGAGAGCTTGCATGAAAAAATGCATGTACGTGAAGGAAGCTAGAGTAGTATGCCAGGACAGAAAAGTGTGGCGACAAATAGTTTGTAAACAGAGTGACAATAGAGTGAATGACGCCTGAAACAAAGACCTTGGATACTAATGGGCCCAAGTGGGGAACCACACATAACAATTTTGTGAGGCTCTTCACTTGGGGTGATCGCTAGAGAGATTGATCAGCAACCTGGGTCGGAGCAGTGTTGCGGAATGAACGTGTCATTTGAATAAATAACACGAGAATTCCAAATCAATCTAAAATATCTATATCTAACACCTATATAACTATCTACCTTATACCTATATACCCACCATACACACTACTATTTTCCAACCGAGCAAGTCACGCCTACCCCGAAAGGGAAATGGCTTAATGGTATAAAAATAGCGAATTCAATAACAATCCGAAGAACTGGAGTGTATTCAAGGGAATTCATGGGAATAAATGCAAGAAAGTTAAAGAGAATTCAAAAGAAGTCAAGTAAAATTCAAGTCGATTTTATAAAAGTTAAAACAATTGAATTGCATTTCCGTATATTTAAGAGAATTCCTGCAAATTCCATTGAACTCAACAGTGACGCATACTGAAATTCCAGTACCTTTTTTTTACTAAAAAAATCAGTGAACCTTATTTACTGGAATTTCGGTGAATAATATCTGATTTTTCAGTGAATAGACAGTGAGGTATTTTTTTTAATTGAAGCTAGTGTTTATATTTCAAATTGTTTAATTTTATATTAAAATTAATCCAACTTTACTGAGTGACTTTAAAATTAAATTGTAAAATTTGTAGCATGTCATTTTTCAATAGTTTATATCTTTCAAAGGCATCAAGTTTACAATTCTTCTTTCGCGAAAACTTACAACTGTAAATTGTTGCATTTTAAATATTGAAAATTGTAAATTGTTCAATTATTTCAATTTTTGTATCTCGAGGAAATAAAACAATGAAATATAATCGATATACATTGGATTAAAATATTGATAAAAAATATAAATAAAAAAGATAAATGTGAATTGTAATATAAAGAGCGCCTAAGGCGTGCATGGGCTAAGCGCTCGGGCATTTTTGAGCCTCGTACTGAATTTTCTATAGGTTACTTAAAGATTCAATTTCTAAAAGCTCTGTAGACTTTGAAACAAGGCCTTAGCTAAACAAAATTTCGTTGGGGGTATGCAGCAGAAAAAAATGTCAGGGGGGGGGGATCTGCAGCGGCACACAGGAAAGTATATGTATATTATGTAAATGTTTCAAGAATTTCGGTGGGGAGGTCAAACCCTGGTCATAACCCCCTCCCTGGCTACGACCTTGCCTTGAAACACACATTCTCATCGCGATACTTGCACTTTGCAAACGGAGAAAAATGGATGGTCAAAGTTAGAGGGTCAAAATTCAGAGAGCCAGTCCGTTCTTCTAGATGGTCTGAAGAGCCATCCAGAATTTTCTCGACATAGTCGGAGAGGCTCTCATTTTATGACCAGTCTGACTATTATAATAAGGTCAGACTCACTATCAGGGAAAAGCAAGGTATCCTTTCGGGATGGTCAATACGATCATCTTGTTTTCACTCATTTGGACCATCCACGGAGGAGCAAATTACCCATCGCGGATGGCCAACCTGGTTAGTTACCGTTGGCGTGTTTATTTAAAATGATTGAATGTGTAAGTCAAATGTTCACAACAAATAATAAATGTAAAGTGCATAAGAATATTATGAATAATTGTAAATTCATATTTAGCATAAAAAAGATATTCCTTCTTTAAAATTAAAATCGATCATTTATTTTTAAGGAGAAAATCTAATATTTAATTCAAATTTCACTTTATAAGTCTTTCTTGTGAGCAAAGAATAACTTTGTGAATAACTTTAATAACTTTGCTCTTATTATTTGCTGTACACAATTGCTTTTCACATCCAATCATTTCAAATAAGCGCGCCAACCTTAACCAATCCGGTTGTCGATACTATGCATGCAGTGTGAAAGGATACGAGAGTTGGGAGCACCGTGGTTCAGAACAATTTCATAGTGAGTGAATGTCATTGAGCCGCTCTGCGTCACATTTGCTGTTTATTCAACTTAAACATGTTTTTAATAAATTTAAACTGCTTTTTGATATTTCGAACATTCGTGGAGAGTGAAGTGCATAAGAGTGGAGATGATGGAAAGTGAATTAAGCTTATTCTTTTGAATTTTCAACGTCAAATTTGAGGCTTCCAAAGGAATTTAGGATAAAGGCATAACTGGACTTTCAGCTATCAATTTGTTGTCACCATGTCGTTTCAAACTGAAAGCGTGCCAAAAATTTCAGCATTCATTGATGATGCAGAAAGTAACGAGATGTGGGATATTGGTTTCTGAATTCACTTCAATGTTTGAAATATTAAAATTCAGTGTGACACCGTGCCGTGTCCTTAGCCTTTCGTGCTCCAAAAAATATATTGTCAATGTGCACTTTTTTTGTATATCAAATTATTTCTCATACACCTTACTCTCCACAAAGAATAAAAAATGCTTTCAGAATTCATGTATTTCATATAAATTCTCAGGTTTTATAGGTTCCACTTAATTTTATAATTTCCAGTCTCTTATAAGAGAGCGACTGGAATAGGTAGGAACAGGACAACAAATATAGAAAATGTAGGATAATCCAATCGACCCCCTAAGATGGCCAGGTCGATATCCGAGGAGATCAAGTCGACTGTCCGAGGAGATCAAGTCGACTGTCTGATATGACAAAATCGACCCTCTATGATGAGCGATTCGAACCTTTATAATGATTAATTCCGCCCTCCGTGATGATCGGTTCCACTCTCTATGACGCTTAAGTCGACCGTCTGAGGTGACCAAATCGACACTCTGAGATGATCGATTTGATCCACTTGTTTTAACCTTCTAGAGATATTCGCTTTAGCCATCTTCAAGGGCTATCCTATAGTTGACCATGCAATATAGTCTGTCTGTACATCTAGATGGCCAAACTGACCTTCCATTTTTCTCCGCGCACTCAATTTTTGACAGATATTTTGTAAGTTTACTAAATACGTTGCGTACGCCTTTAACTTACAACTAACCTGGATTTAATTATTGTATACGAAAAGTGTATTGAAATTTTATTATATCCTTGATGAAAACAGTTATTATTTAATTATTAATACCATACCTCGGTCCTGGACTGCTTGCTTGAACATTTTTGTAGATCTTCTAATGAGGTACAATTCCTCTTTCCGACCTTTTTCTGTATCCCACGTTGCTTTGTGTAAAAATTGGAATTTTCGATTTGATCATATAATTTTTAATGGTACAAAGCATAACAACGAATCCTATCAGACAAAAAGTTAAAATAAAATTAATATGTCTTTTGAAAGTACACAATTTCTCTTTTATACATTTTCGCATAACACGCATCGCTTTGATCAAAATTGGATTTTTTATTTTTTCATAGCATTTTTGATGAATGAAACCAAAACAATTAGTTAAATCGAAAAATGGCTGAGGGATAATTTGTAGGTTTTTTAAAAATCTATAATTTCTTCTATGAACTTTTTTTACGTGTCTCGCGTTGTTTAACTCAAAATTGAAATTTTCGATTTTTGCATGGCATTTTTAATGTATAAAACCAGTACCGCTGGCTAAGGATGGCTGGTTATCAAACTCGTTCTTTCTTTAAAGAACCAAAAGAAGTGTGTTAAAGCCCGATTCGATCCGTTCATTTTTTCCAGAGTTATCGTGTTTACGGACGGACAGGCATACAGACAAGCAGACATATAGACAAACCTAAAGACAAACGCCATCGTGAAAACTTGTTTTGTTTTTGCTTTAGGAGGTCTCAAAACGTGAAGATCCGTTTAAAAACTGAGGTGTGAAATTTCGGACGAATCTAATACTTCTCTATCATAAATTATGAGAATGTAAAAAGAAGTAATAAATCATCCAAAGATGAATAGAAATTGCTATTGATGAAAACAAAAACCAAAAATCGTGTAGCGTACTTTTACTGTAAAATACTCATTACAATACGACTGAAAGTGAAGTTCCAATTAAAAGTCTGAAAAGAATGACTTTTTCTACTGAATCTGTCTTACCGTAAGAAAAGTGAAAAGAGTGTTTTCAGTAGTAACGGTCGTTTTCGTCGGGCGTACCTATATATGCGGTGGAAACACGCTCTATGACAGAAGTTTAATAAAAGTATAAAACCGACTGTCGATTTTAAAAAACGATCGTCCTGCGTAATACATGTGATAAAACGTGTTTCATGGAGCATCAAACTAACTTTCTCACTTAACTGGGACGTAAATTTGAGGGAAGTGTGCAGTTTGACTTTTACTACTATAAAAGAATTCCACATTGATTTTTTTTACAAAGCTGTGTTTCCAAAGCCCCTCGACCAATCAAGTGAGGTTGAGCGTGCGACTCAAATTGGAAGGGACCAGAAACACGTTCTGTGAAGTTTCGTACGGCTTTTCGATTCTCCTCGGTTATTTGTAAAAGTCGTTTTTTGGGCCTATTGTATCTATAAAGTAGTATAATATTGCGTTATATGTATACGACTCTTTCAATGTTGAAGCCCTTCAATATAGATACTTTTGCTTGCTCGAGCTTCCTTTTCACAAGGACTATATGCTCAAATCACGTTTAAACATTTACAATAATTTTTCGGATTCATTCTGGATTTCAACAATATTTTTGTGATCTTTCATTATTTATAATTCGAAGTCTTCAAAATTGAACATTTTTAAATTCTAGTATTCAGTTTATTGGATATTTTCAAACTGAATAAGAAATAAGAAAGAATGGCGCTTTCTTTTCTTATGTTACATTTCCAGGCGATCATTCTCATTATTTCGCGGAGAACAAACGAAAGTGCTGAAATGTCTTTCGATACGCACCCCTGGAAATAGTTAAATCAGGAATTCAGTAGTATTCAAAATTAAATCAATTAAATGCTGAATTCTTTCGAATTGAACAATTTTCAATTTCAACTGTTTCTCAAATTAAAAGCAAATTTACTTGGCGAGCTTGATAAAATCAGTTGAAATTCTTTATACCTAAATTTAAAAAATATATCTTCTGAAATTCTTTAAAATCATTTATCAATTCTTCCTAAAACTACTGGAACACTTTCAATTTTTTGGAATTGAAATATTTTGATTTCTCTTACATTTTTTGACTTGAGTCTGTTTTTATAAAGTTTCAATAAAATATATTTATAAGAACAAAAATGTAACAAACCAGTGGTGATCAAATGGTAACGTACTTGGCTTTTGTTTCAGAATAAACCGAAACTGTTCTGTTCCTGGTTCGAGTCCGGTTAAGAGTGTTTGAATGTTCAAAAGTCAAAATCAATTTATTTTAGAACACAAATGCCATCTTTGCAAAATTCGAATAACCTTATTTTTTAATTTTTGACAGAAAATCGAGAAAATATTATATTCTTCTGAGGTATATCAATATTGTTCTTGAAGTAAGTTTCCAACATTTGTAGTGTCTTCAGAATCAACTTTCTTTTCAAAATTGTGCATGATGAATTTACTTGAAAAATTCATAGTCTCAGATTATTAATAATTTGTATTTTGTTGGAAACAACGACGATTCATACTTTTGGACTCTACAGAGACTAATTCTTGTACTCAGGTAGCTATGCAGCGGCTGAGGGTATTAGCCCTCCTGTCCTCAGGTTTGAGACTTCAGTCTCTGCTTGTCCATTGAAGAATAAAGTTATATTTCGGTTCGGTTTCATTTATTTCATTCTTTTAATGTAACATCAGAATTTGTCTATCTAAAATATATGTATCAAATTCATATACATGTGTGTTCATTTATTTATTGTTATCTACTAATTAATTCACACTGCCAACATATTTCACTTCACTTCCTATATGCTATGTAAATAGAAAATTAGATGATACTATTTACCATTAAACTTAGTTTATTATAGTCTCAATTTTGTACAATTACAAGCAGTTAAGAATACAAATTATTTAGAAGAATATGCACTTCCAGTTGCTTTTGGAGCTTTATTATAGTGTCAATAGATTCAGTATTAAGTCCTAGAATTATCCCTCACTCAAACCCGAAAATAATACGTTATTCTGACCCTGACTTAGAATAACGCAAAATCTTCGGCTACACGGAAAAAATTGGGTCGTTAGAAGACCTCTCTAAAGCAGTAGTTCTAACTATTTTAAATTGAAACGCAGCTTTTCGTCGGTGAATTTGGTTAAAATTACTATTTCGCATTCAGGTTATTGAAACTGACTTCGTAAAAGAGTAGATTGAACAATTTCAAATAGTAGGATGCACTGCACCAGTTGGTAACCGTCAACACTCAGCGAGAATAAGAGTTACTATTTCGTGTAGTACGCCTTACTTCTGTGAAGTGTAACTTTGCCGATTTCGCATTGTAAAGCATATATGTATATGTATATATGCACTGCACGCATTCTATACACGATTTATAAAGAGATTAGCTCGAAACTTTCGACAACAAAAATGATGTAAAATGTCGATCGATTCGAAAAGGAAACAATTATTTTATGAATGATTACTGTACTTAATTTTCGACTCTTCGTACACAATTGCACGCACAGAGTCTAACACACATGATCGCACGCTCAAATGCTTTGAAAAATCGCCCCCGCTTGGGAATCGAACCCTACCTAACTACCTAAAACGTGTTCTAAAACCTAAATCTAGCGCACGCGTTAGTCGAGTGAGCTTCGGAACCGCTTAGATTTTTCTGGCAAACTCTCGGTCAAGCGGTTTCTCTGAGAAAAACGTGGCCAGCTAAGAAATTATAATAAATGTTTACTTAAAATTTTTTTAATTAATCTCTTGCAGATGATATCTAATATTTTGTAACGAGCTTGGGAAAAATATTTTGCTTAGAAATATTAACTCACACAGTAAATATATTATTAGTAATTTATATGTATTATTATAAAATGATTAAAATTACCATTTTTAAAAAGTACATATTTTGTATTATTAAAAATTAAGACTTGAAAAAATGTTTTCGAATGAAATTTTTGGAATTTTTAATTTGATTTTATTATCATCTCACTTTATTTAAAACGCAAGATTCATTTAAATAACTGATATATAAATAAAAAATAGTTTAAACATCGTAATAATATATCAAATGCGAAATCGAAATCACTATTTTAAGATGAGATAAACGTTGAATAGTGATTCAAATTTAAATTTTTTGCGAAAATAAAATTTCTCTCATGAGATATGGGGATGCTGAATTAGAATAAAAACTGTTTAATACAAAAAAATTATTCGGTTCCCAGAAATTAATATTAAAGATCGCGATATCACAGTAGTATGGTAGATTTTATTGTTGTTAAAAATATGAAAAAAAATGAGAAAATATTTTTTTTTTTCATTAAATGATAGTAATTTCTACAAATATCAATGTGAAAAGGTTAAAAAAATTATCACTACGGTAAAATTGGAAATCAATTTGAACTAAAATTTTATTACAAATTATTTTTTAATTAATGTATCAAAAAATGATACGTCGAAAACAATGCATTATTCCACTGAAAAAAAAAATTCTTCCAAATAATATAATATTTGAAACTGGGTGGCTTAATCAAGTACGAGCCTAGTCATTTTTAGTGCTATAAGAAATTAAAAATATCATAAACGGAAAACTCCATAGTAGAAATAATGTAAAAAAAGTATTCTTTTTCATATAATTCTTCAGAATATTATTAAATTCTGAAAATGTTGTACAAAACAAAAAAACAGTATTGAAGTATAATGTAGAGTTATTCACTATGTTTATTTATGATTATCATCTCAACTAATATTATGATAAAAGAGAAAACATTATAAAATAGTTTCTTTTTTATAAAATATATATTTATATATACAGGGTGTTTTTTTTTAACTTGAGACATCGAAATATCTCAAAAAATACGCATTCTATGAAAAAATTTCCGTAATAAAAACTTTTTATTTTCAAGGGGGAAAAGCAACTTTATAATAATTCACCCCCCCCCCCCCCTCCAGGAGGCAGGAATGGGCGTAACTTTGTCATTTAAAAAAAAAATTCGAATAAAACTTACGTATTTCATAAAGGAAAATCTGAATCTGTGATAAAAAATTGGGGTTCCCATTTGAAATTACAAAGTTACCCCCACTCCTGCCTCCTGGGAGGTGGGGTGGGGTAAATTTTTTCAAACTCGCTTTTCCCCCACGAAAATAAAAAGTTCTTATTACGGATATTTTTTTCATAGGATGCGTATTTTATGACATATTTCGATGTCTCAAGTTAAAAAAAACACCCTGTATATATATATTTTTTGTAAAATAGTTGTTTTACTGATAAGCAAGTTATAAGTCGTCCTTCTTTTTTAATTTCAAACGAACCTCCTAAAAAATTTTGCGGAGGGGGTCTACACGTTTCTAGTTGTGCCACTGAACTCACTTACAATTTCAAATAGTAAGACTGACAATTTCGCGCAGTGCTTATTGCAATGCGAAAGAGGAGATCGAACTCACTTGCAAAAGTCAAACTCACAATTCTTTTCTTACTATGAAAATTAGTTATTCATACAGTTTACATGTTGAACTGTACTATTTCAAACAGTTATTGAAGCTACTTGTTGTAGTAATCTTTCTTTTTACAATTTGAAGTAGTAATGCTGACTTTAAGGTTTTGTATATTTTGAGATCACTATCTCATTCAGTATCAAAAACTATTTGAATTGTTTCTTGTACAATGCGAACAAGTAAATTTCAAGTTAACAATACATAAAAGTGAATCTAACTATCTACTTTTTTCCGTGCATAAGGACCTTTTTCATGCAGATACCCACATATACTTTTGAATGCATGGCACTGTAGTAATATACAATGAAGTTATAAAATTGCGAAATTTTTTAGGTTTCAAGGTTTATAAAAATAATCTTTCTTTAAATTTTTGACGGCTCCTGACTGAAGTTTATCGAATTTTGAAGGCTTTGAATTCAAATTTATTAGAATTACGAAGGCTAATACTTGTAAACTGCAGGCCTTGAAATTAAATGTATCTGCCGTAGACCTTTTAATTTGAAATTAAACATTGAATTGATCCAACGAAATTGAACTGTTTGGTCTAAAATAGTTCGATTGAAGATGTTTAGTTTTAAATTTCAGACGCAACAATTTTAAACACGTAATTTAATTTAAACATCTATACACATACCCATCGATTGCAGAAATTGTTAGAATAAGCTGGAGAGCACTAGTGCTCTCTCTCCCCCTCCATTTAACGCTCCCTCTCACCCCCTCCCATTTTCGTACGCGCAAACAACAACTTACCCCCTTTTTTCTATGTCAGCTCTATCCCCTTTAGCTCCTGTGCGATATAACCCCTCCCAAGCACACCTTAGTTCGCTCTCCCTTAACCCTCATTCTATATACCTATAACTTTCATTCCC
>CAKNYM010046399.1:0-51882 GCA_932195095.1 Andricus curvator | reverse complement strand
GGATGGAGGGGATGGCAGATATGCCATAGGGATGAGAGTGACCGATAGTTAAAGACATGTAGAAATATCGGAAAAAAGAAAAGGGAAGGGAAAGAAAGTGAAAGATGTATAGGCCGTAAGGGTTCAGATAGTAAGGGTAAAGAGTTCCCTCTACTTGCCCCCCCCCTCTACCCTTTACTTTTAATTCCTCTTTTTTTCTCCATATATGTAAGCGAGAGAGGGTGCAAGAAATGTGTTGGAGGTAAAAGAATGAGTTAAAAAAGATAATGGTATGGAAATAGTGAATAAGAATGAAAATATTCACAGAACATTATATATTTAATTTATACACTTAAATTTTTAAAGTATTTTCGACCAAACATAGTTTTTCTATGATTTTAAGAATCAAAATAATACTACTGATAATGTTATTTCAAATAGAAAACATTATTTTTAATGAAACCTTTAGAAAACTTACAAAAAACAGTCATTTTAACAATGTTTTTTACAATTCAATTTTATCTTACTACTGCTTCTTACCACTTCTTGAAAAATGTTTGAATTTTAATAAAGGATATAATAAGATAATGAAAAAATAATAAGATATAATAAGCTCTACTACTAAAATGTAATTGAAACCCGTTATAAAGAAACCTTTGAGGTGACAGATAATAATTCTACAGTGCTTGTAAATGTTATTCACGTCTTTTGACAATCCTTTTATTGGAGGCACGCATTTTATAACATCGCATTTCAGATTTGTTCAGGACCCTTCATAACAAAGTTTGTCGCACTTATTTGTTAAATTCGAACCGGCTCGTTAGATTTGCAAGCGGTGGGAAAAACAGACAGAGAGTCAGACACCCAACTTGCGTTCATCAGGCTGTTCAGAGTCCGTAGTCCGCCGTAGTCCGTAAAGACTTATGGATATCCATAGCAACGAAGTCAAAGCCATTAATAACTCAGGTGGGAACGCCCATCTTCATTTTATACCTTTTCTTTTAAGTCGAGCGTGCTCGCCGTGGACGAAGAGGTACGGAACAGGTAGATACGC
The DNA here is from genome assembly GCA_932195095.1 of Andricus curvator. Taxonomy (NCBI): domain Eukaryota; kingdom Metazoa; phylum Arthropoda; class Insecta; order Hymenoptera; family Cynipidae; genus Andricus; species Andricus curvator. The sequence goes on along the minus strand of CAKNYM010046399.1, from coordinate 50,849 downwards.
ACCGCGGAATATATTGGAATACCTGAGAAATTTAGTGCCTCGCCACTAAATTTCTTCTCCGTGACTCTGCAGCGACTGCATCGGCAGCAGAGGCCAGGGCAAAAATCTGAAGCTCCCACGGGTGCGTATCGAAAGACTTTTCAGCACTTTCGTTTGTTCTCCATCAAAGAGTGAGAATGACCGTCTGGAAATGTAACATAAGAAAAGAAAGCGCCGGCTTGGTTTTCTTCCTTATATTTCTAGATCAGGTCATCAGGTGCAAATGGTAGTCACTGCCTGGATGATAATGCTTGAAGTTTTAAGGTTACAACAATGAAGGTTTTTACTAGCACTTGGTATGAAAAACCGTATAAGGATAGCTTTTTTATTCTTTATTGCCTTCTCATCACCACCGGGTGGTAATCGAAGTGAGAATAAAAAACCTGCCGCAGAATTGTGGGTCGTTTCAAAGCATTTCCTGTAGTCACTCATGTTTTAAGTTTTGTTTGTGCCTCGGTTTGTGCCACCCAGATGGAAAGAGGAGTTGTTAATATTGCAGAGAAAGGAGGGACAATTCGTCCTAGAAAAAAGAGATTTTATTTGAGTATATAAGCTGCCTAATTTATTAATGATTACTTTAAGAAGAAGGTATTAAATTTCAGGCAAAACAATCATTTTTTAAGTACGAGTCTCAAAAAAAATAAGAGGATAGGTTTGCGATTCTTTATATAAGGACACTTTGACTTCGTCGTGTGATAAGCATTTAAGCAAGATAAAAATTATTTTATCCCAAAACTATTTTTGAAAAGTTTAAATACATGAAAAACGACATTTTCTTCCTCTCGACATACGAGTTGGTCGTCTGAGAAAGGTTTTTGAACTAAGGTTTTTTTATCGCAAGTGAAGAGAAGCAAAATTCAATTTGGAAAGTTTCTCCCAAGTTTTTTCCTGGGATTGGAGTTGATAATTTGATGGGTTTTTATTTATTCTATTTGTTACTTCAATCAATGGCAATGGGATCTTTTGACTGCAAATCTTTATTGTGGCGTCAACTTCGGGCCCTAGTTAAATCAACCATTTTTTAGGAAATCTTTCAATTTGAATCGAAAAGGACTTTAAAGGAAGAAAGCTTGTACAGAAACTCGAAAGAAATTTGTAATTAAATCCTTTTAACAAGTAGAGCTAATGTTTCATAGTTGTTTATCAATTTCCTGATTGTGTACTGAACGCAGAATTCTATTGCCATTATTCCATTCTGAAATATTTAAAACTCTTTCTTGAATCATAAATTAATAAACGTCACCGAAATTTGTTGACCTTTCACTTTTGAACTTTGCACCTTATTATTTGACCTTTCGCACTTAGATTTATACTCCACTATTTTCATCCATTAACTTTTGCCTCTGAACCCTGACTTCTGATCCCTGACCTATGAACTCTCACCTTTGCATTCAGACCTAGCCTAAGGATCCTTCTTTGAGAACACGACCATTTCCAATGATAACCCAAGGTAAGCCCAATATGTACTGATTGGTTGTTTTTAGAAAGTTAGTTGAGTGTTGAAACATTGGAAAAAATCAGATATTGATGATAAGAATGACAGCAACTTTTTGTCAATTTGGACCATTTTTGAAAACATTTTTCTTATGTTCTCTATATATAAAAAACCAAAGTTTTTGCATATACAGTATTTTAATCTTCGTGTATTCTCTGTAATATTGTGTAATCTTTGTTATCTTTTGACTTCCTATCTAATACATGTAATTCTTGTGTAATCTTTGTTGTAATATTTGTGAAATTTTTTATATTTCCTGTAATCATTTACGTGATCTCTGTAATCTTTGAGGAATTTTTGCAGTTTTTGAAAACACCATATATATAATCTTTGTGCAATCTTTTTGTAGTCTCTGTGATATTGATGTAATCTTGAAGAATCTCGACATTAATTCGCAGATTATAGACGCAATTATATATCAATTAATATCTTTCGTGTATGGTATACAGTTCGGCATATATGTAGACACCGATTTCAGTTGATATGTTATCTATACAAAAATAACATCTATACTGTCTGCTTATGTCACTGACCTATAAAAACTTAATTATACAGCCATTAAATGATCTACTGAAATCACCTCTTTCGAAATTCTAAACAATCGAAGGTCCCTAGCGAGAAACCGCCGTCAGTAGTAATTGCCATCATTATTTAGTTGCCACCTTGCCTCTTCATTTCCAGCGTGTTCGAACACCTTAATGAGTTTATAACTTTGCAAATACCTAAATAGACTATCTCTATCGTTAACGCATTTACGAGTATAAATATGAAGGTGGCGTCGAAAACGAATTAGTCAGACGTCTATAAGCGTGTGTTTTTGATGAGTAAATTTTGTCGTCAAATTCTGACTCTGATGTATACAACTTTCCTAACACTATAATTAATAGGTCTGAGCAATCAGACAAACGACCATTAGCACAATAGGCGACAAATACCTGTGAATGCGGAGACAGGGTGTCAGGAAGATTGGTTTCTGGCGCATAACTTTCCTGACCCGCTTCTCTCTTGTCATTTACCGTATAACATGTTAATTACTTGGGTGCTACATATAATTAACGATATGTGTGAGTGTTTAATTGATACAAAGTTTGAGTCTTGAGACTAATCAAAAAATATAATTTATTGAATTTCCGGCTATAATCAATACTAAATATAATAAAATAAACATTTTAGAAAAATATTGAAAACTTCTAACGTACTTCGTTTTAAACATTTTACAGAGAGTGTTGTTATCCAGCTTTGAGGATTCAAAAAAGTACCTTCTTTGATTAGGATTCAGACTATTAATTTTTGCATATGAAGACATAATGACAACTGGATAAGGACCATATGAGGTTGGCACTTTGTGACATTTAAAATAATGTATTCGAGGTGCCATTTTCAAAGGATCCTTTTTTGCAGTTGTAATTCTCATTTCTTTATATTACAAATCGTCGCTTAAGTTCTGAGCTAGTTGTTTCTTCTGAAAGCGGTTAGTATGGTGGCCCCCCGACACTATTTAACTGATCTTTTCATTTACTCCGACGATAAAATTTTCTTCGAAAAGCGTAATAAACCCATTTTGGCCAAGAAACCCATTTTGGCCACAATGTGGATTAGGCGGTGTCAGAATTTAAGCGACGAAATATACCAAAAAAGTTAATTCAATTTTTGTTGCATGCACAGAAAAATATATAATAGCCATAGTTAGAGATCCGCATACGTTTATATGATTATATTGAGATTCATCATTACTAACTGTTCATAAAATAAATATTGTTATTTCATATTGTCTGTTTTTAGGGTTTCGCAGACTAACGGTTATATCTCGCGAACTATGGGCTGGAATTTTGACCTAACGCCAAATGCCTGAAGCTTGGCCCCTGTCATCTCATATCGGAGTTTTTACGGAAGAAACTCAACCTATAAATCTTTGATTGCTGAAATTTTACTCCTGGACGGTGACACCAACCACAAACCACCAAACATAAAAAACCTGACCATCGACATCTGAACTATGACACTTAACTTTTGATCATTGACTCCTGGCCTATGCTTCTTTCACCTTTGACTCCTGGCCTTTGATTATACCTCTGACCTTTGATTTTTGGTTTATTGCTAGTCATCCCATACACTGAGAGACCTTTTGTTAGAATAAATGAAAAAAATGAATTAGAATTTGGTATAAAATCGTACCAAAATAGGGAAAACCGAGGTTTTATTACACTTATTCGTATTACAGTACCGAAGTTTAATATTATTATACGAGTATTTAAAACACGAAGACGACAAAGTAGTATTCTAAATACGAAATATTATGAATCTCCATTTCAAGAATTAACACAATGAAAAAGTGATATTCTTTTTACTGAGTTTTCGAAAAATAATTTGAATAAGAAAAATAGTGAATATCATAATCACGAAAACGTATTTTAGAAATTGATATTGTCTATATGAAGTTGACAGAAACCTAAGACGCATAGCAAACTATGAAATCCTTATTGTTGATTTTTCATATAGTTTCGTTTGAGAATGCTCCTCGAGTGTTTCCGCCGTTTTCCGATCGAGCCCGATTGAGCAGAGCCGAATATGGAACGCATGGAACACCGGCCGCGGTCGGTCCTAATCAAATTCGGTTCAATTAGAAATTAGATTAATGCATGTAAATATTGTAAAATCCCATTATTATTATTTTTAAGAAATTACTTGAAACAACAAATTCGCTGAACGAGAAAATTAAGTATACCTTTATTTTATTTCTATTCTCTACTCCAATCCCTGTCCAGATTTTCAAAAATTGGAAAAAGAGCATTTAATGCGTTAATTTTCAAAATCACAAACTTCTTTTTTAAATATTCAACAATGTTTTATTACTACAATCTTTTAACTATCAGAAAAAATATATTTTTTTAAATTAATATATAATATTGTACACATTATGTATATCTGACTCCTTAGTTCTGTCAAAAGATGCTTGGTAGTAGTGAAACAGGCGCTTTTATCACATGTAGACCGAAAGGTTATGTTTCACAACATTTTAAATAAAAGTTAACTCTTTCTATTTTCAATTCATTCATTTACTATGGGATTCAAAACATGAGGAATTTTTTCTCTCGAAATTTATACACTAAGATAATAGGATTTAATTAAATGAGTGCAATTTATAAAATATTACATCTAAATACACTGAGGTTTATTATAATGAGTTACTGAGATATCAGATTGGATAATGTTATTCATACAAGAATATTATCAGTTCCTTTAAAAAAAATTTATTTTATAAAAAATCAATTCAATCATTGAAAGTGATAAAATGTTTAACCTATCTATTAACCAAATTTTTGAAGCAACAAATCACTCGTGAAACAGGGCCCAGATATTTTTCATACTGCCCTGAATTGTCAAGCGACGCAGCTTTGCCGAGATTTTTGCCAAATATTCCATAATATAAGTTAGCCGTGGGGTTTAGTTGTTAGGAATAAAATGCGTTAGTGCTTCGGGTAAAGTTAGGTTCGAATCTCGCCGCAGCGATTCCGATTTTTCATAGCGATTAAGCGTGCGATTATGTATGTAGTGAATAAATTAAGTATATAATAATACAAATTATAATTGTACGCGTGTTTCCTTATATAATTGTATTTAGTTTGTGTATTTAGTTCCTCCTTCTGAAGGTTGAATCTTTTGGTGGAGGGAGTTATTTTTCATATAGTCGTTTGAGATTCTCATATGCTTTGTATGGCAACTTCAAAAGATGTTTTCACTCTTTCGAATAAATTGTATTACTATCGTTTTAATTTCGCTTGCCAACTTTGATATAGTGAATTTTAAATTCTCGCAAGTTTTATAAGAGTTAATGCAACATTCTTTCCATTTGTTCAAACAAAAATATTAATTCTGCCGGCTAAAAACCACTATATTAATTTTTGATACGCAAACCCTGTTTTCCCTATTTTGGAACGATATTATACTAAATTCTCATTCATTTTTATGATTTATTCTAACAAAAAGTCTCTCAGTGTAGTCTCAAATGACTCGAAAAATATAATCGTATTCTTAGTTATTACAATGTAGCAGATTTTCAATTCGAGACTCTTATTTAGACATTCATTCAGAGTCGTTTAATTATTGTCGATTGTCTCGAATGGCGCCAAGCTCACAAAAGGTGTCACTGCTTGGCAGGAGATCCCAGTAGGTGAGGGACCTTGTTGGTCTTGCCCTTGCCTGTTGCCCGGATCGGTGATCACGGTGATTCCGTCAGGTGCAGTGGGGGTCCGAACACCCCGTAGATTCGGATGCGTCACAGTCACACATATACCAATGTCCCATATACAGCCGCTTGATCGAATGTATATTCTATAATTATATCCGCTCGCCTGCTGCAAGGGACATTTGCGGTAACCAATTCCATCAGCTCCATTGAACCTTGCGGCAATATAAATTAGTAATACGAAAATTTATATACCTACTAATTCGAAAAAAATAGAACTTGAAAGATATTATTTTGTTGTAACATTAAGAGAAACCAAAATCTACTCTATAATTGTATAGTCTCAACCGTAAACTTTTGAATCGCTTGAAATGGACAATTTTTCAATATTGAACCTGTTCAGAATGAGATTGTTCGACTTTCAAAACTGCAATAACAAAATCAGAATTCAGGAGTTTACTTTTAAAGTAGTTGAATTTAAAGTTGTAAACGTGCGAATACCAAGGGCTACACTAAAAGTTGAGCAAACAAAACAATTCTAATTTTATTTTGCATTATTCTCACTTATATCATTTTTGGCAAAATGCAAAATCATAATCACTACAGAGAAAAAGACTGCTAACGTTACAAAATGGTGACAGTTATTGTATCTTTTTGTAGATTATGCAGAAAATGTTGTAAGATTTAAGCAGGAGGTTCTCCGGGATTTACTCAATTTTAAGTATAATATACCCAAAAAAATCAGACCCAGAAGAGGTCGACAAGCCCCCTCCAGTGCCAAGGGTCAGAGGTCAGGGAACCAAGGTCAGAAGTGAAGGATGAGGGATCATAGACCAAAAGTCAAAGGTTCATGGGACAAAGGTTAAAAGCGAAGAGTCAGAGGTATAATGTCAAAGGTCATATGTTAGAAATCAGTGAAGCAAGTGTCAGGATTAAAAGGAGACATATCACAGGTCATGGGCCAAATGTAAAGGATCATAGGTCAAAGGTTAGGAGTCATAAATCAAATTTTAAAGCTTATAGGTCTTAGGTTAAAGGTTAGCTCAAAATTCCAGCTCATAGTTGCTGAGATATGGCCCTTAGAAACGGTTGCAGCAAAGGTCTAGAAGGCCTCATGAATTTGTGCAGTCTAAGTGGTAAAAATAATATATAAGACTGTATTTATGTCTGTGCAGTGCACATAATAAACTAAAAATACTCCATGCAAAATATATCTCTCTGCCTGAATGCAAACTATGAAGGTAGCTTTGCAATTTCTTGACTACATTAGCATCATACTCGAATATCCAACACGGCTAAAAAACAAAAAAAATGAATTAAAACATACGAGTACATCGACTTGTAAAACTTCTCCAGTAGAAATCTCAAAATAGAAATATACGCATAAGCACTCTCATAACTCAGAATTTTTCTAGACGCTAAACCTCTCCTTGATTACAACAAATTGACACGGCAAATGCTAAGTCAAATTCTTAACTCGCAATGAAGTGTGGTAGCTTCAATTTCGAACTTGTTAGCCGGCCAAGAGAAATATAGATTCACGGACCAGTCGGTATTGGTACGACAATAGTAGACGCCCCAGGCCACTCTCGGATTTATTTATAGTCGACCGATAGCGAATCTACGCCAAGTTTCGTAATTGCCGTGTCGGGGATAAACAAAAAGTCTATTTTCAAGATTTTTATGCAGCGCGTTAATTAGCACCTGGCAGAGAAGACCGCGGAGAATTTCGGGCAACCCCTTTTTCGATGGAGAGGGTGAGGGTCGGGAAGACAAGGGGCTGCACTGGTCCTAGAGCGGCAGAGGCAGAGCTTTCGGACGGTGATTTGGATTCGATTAAAAAATGGAGATGAAGCTTTCCTCGCGTTAAGTCGCGAGTTCCTAGTGCAGCCGTGGCGTAAAGGTAGCCGCGTCGTCGAAAGAGCCGCAGAAGAAGAAGAGGGCTCAGAGGCCAACTGATCATCGCATGCATTTAAATTGGTTCATTAAAGCCCCATGCCCCTGTCCGCCAGCACCCGACCCGCCACTGGCTACCCTATAGGAGGACACAGCACATCCTGTAGATTTCATATAGTATATATAGTATACATATATATGTATGCCTATGTATAAACTTACGTTATTATGCGCATGTTCGTACTTCATGGATAGCTTGTAGAACAGTGGTGAGAGATGCTGAGATTGTGGAAGACAAGGGGGACGAGCACGTGCAACAATATCAAAATTGCGTAAAAGCGAAAGCGAAGAAATTGCTGGACATCGTAAAGGGGATCGCCTCGGACGATTAAAATCTCTTAATACAGGTACCTATTTGCGAACGCGTGAGCATCGTGTTTTATTAGATTCTTCTTTCAGAAAATTAACAGATAGGGGAGGTTATGTTTATTTGTTTGATTAATTTTAAGAAATAGGAGTGCCTTAACATATGGGTGGCTAAACAAATACGTTTGGAATATGAAAACACCATGCGCAATTGCACACGCTAACCAAACTTGTACCACTTAAGATAAAAAATGTAAACAATAAACAAAATTGATTATGATTAAGACGTCCCTGAATGGAAATGAGCCTTTTTTATAAAAATTTTGCTTGCTTCAAAATTATTGCACGCAGTAAAATATCTGTTAATGTTACAAGGGTTCTATGTTAAAATAGTGACGGTATATCTTTTTCTGTACTCATTACAGACTTTTCAGGTATCTTATACATTTATGGAGATAATAGATAGTTTTTTCTGTAGAGGTTATGAGAATTTTCAATAAATCATATAGGATTTTCTGCAAACATCATTAAAAAACGCATCCTGTCACCATTATGAAAGGGAGTTTCTATAGATAAACCAAAAAAACCCGGTTATTTATACCGAAATTTCGGTACAAATAGCCCTTTTTCGATGTCCCGCTATTGATACCAAAAAAACGGGCTATTCGTACCGAAATTTCGGTTCACGCAGGTATTCTGTTCTAGCGTTAGATTTCATATCAATTACACAAAATTTGTAAATCCCCTTTAAAAAAATTTCAAGACTTATTGTGAAATGCGCACTTCGAACTGAGCATCAAGTCGCAATTTTTCAATAGATTTAAATATTCTTTAAAACTTATTTGTTTTTGAAGGTTACTCGAAATGGGGTTGTTGTATATTTTGAAATATATTTTTTTCCTAGTGACATGAAAAAAGGACTAAAAATTGAATATAATTACTCAAGGAAAGTTTTTAAAAATAGGTTTGAATTTTTTTTTATGTTTACAAAGTATACTTCTTGAATTTTTTGCGGGAAGAAGAGGCGTTGCTGATTGGGCCAGCGCCGGGAGTAAACATTAGCCTAAGTAGCACGGTATTCGGGGGAATTAATATTATGGCCGCTACTGTAAATAGTAAAAATAATCTATTTTCACGTTTATTATTTAAAACGTATTTAAAAAGTATGAAGGAGGGCCTAAGAGGTCTTCAAAATACCTAGAATTTCACTAAAACCGGAATTTATAAAGCATGAAAGTGTGAATGTGCCAAAAAACGACATGTGGATAGTGATACATTTTTTCGTCAGTTATCAACTAAATATTTCGTTGGTGCATACCATTATTCTGACTGGTTCAGCGTTTTTCATAATGTAGTGTTTCAAGGTCACAGAGTTATTTTAAAAGGACTTCCGATACTTTTTAAACAATATTTTTTTTTTCGGCAATAAGGTATTCAACATTTTCCTCAAGTCTGCTAAATTTTTAGAATTGTATGCATTATTTAAGAAATATATTATCTAAGAATCTTGTCAATCCCATTGTTCCAACAATTTTTCCATTTCAGTTTTGTCATTATTCTTGTTTTAAATTTTCTTGATTTAATAAATTGGTAAATCAATGGCATGGCTTAAAATCCTACCTATTTGTTGTTATAATTTGGAAGTGCTTTCAGCAATAATTTATTTAAATATCTTTCAAGAGAAAAACTGAGAAAATATTTTTTTTTTAAAGTTACTGCAAATTGATTCACAAAATAAAGCTTCAGGTATGATTAGGGATACATATAGCACCCCAAAGATATTTCTTATCCCAAAATTGACACAAAACGCTGAAGACAGACGATAACTACACTCAAATAAGTAAATCTGATTGTAATTGTCGATGTAGTATTTAATATAGATTTCAAGTTATTTGCAGCGCTTCTTGCTTCACTTTGGGATAAAAATTATTATCTTTCGAGCTTACTGCGTACAGAAAAAAGAATTTTGTTCGTTTGAATTAAATAAAAGTTTTAAAAAACAATTTTCTGTTTAATTTCTGTGGTAGAGTCAAATAAAGTTTTTTTTATTTATCTGATATTAGGAACGAAAGAAAGAAAATTAGATTACTCTTTCCTATAAAAAAATGTTGGTAAAAAAGGAGTTGGATGCAAAGAACCCGATGTTTTGAAGTGGATTTATTTAGATTTATTCGCATCAATGAGTATGTTCAATTGAATTAATAACAGATCATTAGATTCATCGGAAAGTTGGTTTAGTCAAATAACTATAATTATATTATATAATAAAATATGATTATTCCATACTATTCAAAAATTTGGTATACGATTGATTTCAATCTATTACTACACTATTCTTGTTTTGACGCTTTTTAAATTTGAATCAGTGACTCTTCGCGAGTTTCATAATTGTGAAAACCTCTTTGAAATTGAGTGAAATTTCTCTTATTCAAGTTTAGAGAGAGCAGAAAAGGATATTGAAAAAAAAACTTCATAGGCTTATAATAAATAATACACTATTGATTTTTGGAACAAAACATTGTGTCTTTATTTAGCAATGGGAAAGCTAAAACCACGTCATAATAGACTATTGATTTTGAAAACAAAACTTTGTGGCTCTATTGGTGCGTTATTAGATTTGAATATTATAGAGTTAAACCTCATTTGTTTCTTATACAAAGTAAGCTCAATAAGGGTTGAATATACCTCTTTTTTTTAAACTTAGGTTTAATGTAGGTGAAGGTGTTAATATTTTAGCGACGTTAATTCAAACTTTCCTATATTTTTCATTTTTCGACTAAGAAATCAATCAAGAATACTCTCATTTATAGTATTTATACAAATAGTCTTTGACTTCTCAGGATTGATGAAGCCAGAAGTGCGTCACTGATTCCAAATGAAACTTCTCTGAAATTTCAGTAAAATCAGTTTAAATATCAAGTTTTTAGTATATAGTCACTGAATATTTTATACTGGTTTACCAATAGAAAAGGTAGCAGAAATATCAGTGACCATTATCGAAACTTCGCTAACTTTTTTTAAAAAATAAGTTCATTCATTAAAAATGTCTAATTGCAAAGAAAAACATCCGAAATTGTTTAATTTATCTAAAATTGAACTAGTAGAATGTTTACTGAAAATCAGCAAAATTATTTGCACTAATTTTGCAGTATGTTTTCTATTGTGAATGAGTGAGGATATTTAACTAAAATTTAAGATCCGGATCGAAAATAAGGAGACATAATTTTTTTTTGACTTAAGCGCAAATGAACTCTGAGAAGGGGAAAAGTAGAATTTTGTGAATAATATTGATGGGATTCAAGTAATTAAATTTAAAAGATTAATTTTATATTAACAAATATTATATATATTTAAGATCGCGGCATTTAAATGATTTTAGAAGTGAATAACCCCTCGATTTAAAACGTGTATAAAAAAGTGTTTTCAGAATATTGTACATTATATGTATACATATTATGTGAAATATGTTGAAGACATATATCCATATACATATTTATATACATATACATTAACATTAATTCAATTTCTGAAAATTAAATTGAGAAATTAATTTTTTTTAAAGACGAGATAGCATGTAATTAATTCAGATTTAGAGAGACCAGGTTTCCAACCATTTTCGTTAAAAGTTAGATTTTCGTAAGCAGAAAATTATTAGTTTAAAATTATTATATTTAAATTATTATTATTATTATTATTATTATATTATATTTAAAATGATTAGTTATTATTAGTATAATCAGTGAAATTTCAATGAGTATCCACTGGGTGTCAGTAAAAATTCCACTGGAATTTAGTCTTATTTCACTGACTCTCTCATTTAACAACGACTGAAATTTTCAGTTTACAGCACAAAATATTTCAGTCGCTTTTGACTGAAATGATTGTAAATTTCACAATGTAATTTTCACTGTTTGCAGTGAATGTTTACTAAATGAAATCTCAAAAAGAGATTCAATGATTAGTAAAATTTCCCTCCTTGAAATTTAGACACTTGAAACATAATTTTATGAAACTGTATAATTTAATGAATATGAGTTCTTGGTGGAAATATATTTACGTTTAAGTAAAGCTTATTGACTAAGATAGTTTATTGCTGTCATTAAATATAATATTGCGTTTTCTTCGACAAAAAATCCAACATTTCTCTTTTAAGCTGTAAATATTGGGAATAGAAATCTTATTATTTGAACGCCTCTTATTTCTTTGCAATTGTTTTAATTTAATTGTTAAGAAGACATTCTATTCTATTTTAACGCAAAAAATTAGCCTGTTAGTTATAAAAACGTTATTTTTAACAATTTACAAAATTGCACTAGCAATATTCACAGAAAAAAGTGCAGATACAGTAAATAAGTACATCTTGTTTTCAGTCAACCTTGTCTCCATGTAGAATGCATAAGTTTGTTCTTCTTCTGCAGGTCTAGTTTATATTACTTCTCGAAACAAGTCCACTTTTGGGCTTGAATGAAGACTTTTTTTCTGTTTTGCAAAAGTAAGAATACCCATCAGTTTTTAATTTTTTCTAAAATATAAAGTACATAGATGTACAATTTATATTAATTTGTGTTAAATTCTGCATCAATGAGTTTAATAGTTATTAATATGAATATGCAATTTTGAAAATATAATATTTATAGAAAGAAACTTAGTGTCCAAACACACGGAAAATATTTGTTCTACGCTCACCGAATTTCGGTGATCCTAGACTTTTCCAAAAAGAAAAACCATCGAGAGTCAGGGAATTGTCAAGTCGAAATTCTGTAATTTTTGAAAGCTCTGATAAATCTTTTCAATGTATGGGTTAAAATGAAAAAATTAACGCATTCTAGTGAACAATTTTTAAATTAGTCCTAACCCTAATTATGATAAAAATAGTTATAAGCGAATTCAAGAAGGGTACTTTGGGTTTAAATTAATTTTTTTAAATAACGAAATTTGTATTTCAATGCTTGTAAAAACTCTGTAAAGGCAAGTATAATTTGTTTACATTCAAAGATTTCAATGATTTTTCTCTTGTAGCGGGTAAATATAAATCAATTAGTCGACAAGGTATTATCGAATGAGTCACGTACTATTAGATTCTATAATTAACAAATATTTTTAGGTGAATGAAAGCCAGTAGTTTTCTTTTTTTGATTTTTTGATTTTCACCCATATTAAATAAGTAATAAATGCAAAATTTTGATTTGCATTCAAGTCATCGGCGAACAAAACCTTCTCAATTTGTGACTATGTCCTTCCTCTGCGACCTATAATATTCTGTTCAGTAACATATTAAGAATCCTGCGAGGATCACCGGAACTTTGGCTTGGTTCTCGAACGACATGGCAGGATGCTTCTTGCTAAAGGAACGATTATTTGAATTTGCTTCTCGGTCGACCCGTTCTTGCCAAGGTCGACAGGGATAACGCGAATTCATTAGCCTATCGTCGGTGATAAATCAGAAACTCACGAAGCGCGCTTCAAGCACTTGTGTTTACGTACAAACGTTGCGAGTCGCAAATCGAACTTCCCCCTTAGGCTCCTTTCGTTCAGTTTCTTCGGATTGAAATCAAGATTCAGATATATTATTATATTATGGATAGTTTTTGCGATGAAAAATGTCTGCAAAAAGTAAATTGCTTGAAGTAAAGAATGATGAAGATGATGTAACTTAATATTTATTAAATTTCTTATTGTATTAAACAATTTCAGTTTGAAACGAAGTTTTAAGATTCAAGATTTAATTTTTTACCAGATATTCAATATAACCTTAATATTTTATTATTTTAATCGATCTATTTTATCTATAGACACTCAGAGAAATGTCCTCTTGTGTGAAAAGGCTGTTTCTGGACGGAAATTTATTTTCCTCTTAAATTTAAGGTTGAAAGGATTGTCATTTGCCTTAACAGGAATCTTTTTGCAGCAAAAATGATCCTGATGCGACTAACTTCACCTAATCTTGCAGCCAAATAATTCTATTCACGTAAAAAATATATATTCATGCGGTTGAAAACAAAACAGGCAAGAGGAGAGGACGATGCTTTCGTTTCAAGGAAACTTTTTCTCTGAGTCGATAAATGGGCTTGGCTGCCGAGAAAACAGCGAGCCTGTGTTCCTCAAGTATATTTAAAAATAAAGGTAATTTTCACCCGAATTAAGCGTTCTACTTTGTATATATGAAATGAGCTCAAACTCATTTCATAATGCCGTATTTATGTTACTGCATTAAAAATGCATAATTTATTCAAATTTTCTTCCTCATATTTATTTATATCATCAATTCAATAAAATCATTAAATAATTTAATGATTATTATAATTCATAATGTTCTGAAAATAAACATTTTGTATCATTTCAGTTCTCGCTCAACCTCTGACTAAAAGAAAAGAATTTCTTAGGGGTGTGCAAAAGCTCAACCCGCGCGAGCCGAACTTTGTGTGTGCGGATCAGGTCGAACCGCGAGCTGGCTCGCGAGCCAAGATAAAGCCCTCGAGCCGAAAAAAGATCGCGGACAAACTAAAGTTTGCGGACGAAAATCGCTTGGATACCAAAAAAACTCACAAAACTCGCAAAATTAATAAGGAATATTAACGGAATAAATATTAATATTAACAGGAATTTATACTTTAAAAATAATTACACCCTTTAATTCCCATTCAATTACTTCAAAGTTGAAAGAAATTTAATTAAAAGGGGACCTCTGAAAGAAAATGTTGGTAATTTTTTTTTTACGTGAAATTGAAATTGAAGAAAATGTTTTTTCCTGTGTATCAACAACTTGCATGTTTTAAAAAGCGGCTCAAATCAATGTAGTAATATTCGATCGACCAAAGCGATCAAATATTGTGGTGTAGTGCAAGTATTACAAGCCCTGCGAGTCGCGCGATCTTTTTTAGGTCGCGAGTTTTTTTCGGCTCGTGAGTTTTTTTGGCTCACAACTCAGCTCGGCTCGGCTTGACCCACATACATATGAAAAGCTCGCGCGCGTTGGACCGAGCTTGGGAGCTCGCGAGCTTTCGCACATTCCTATCAATTCTACATGGAAAAGCTTCAATTTGAGCTATCCTCGAGGAAAATTGGACTAAAAAGAAAAGGTTTCAGCATAGGGACATATACATCCAAATTTCTTCATTTTTCTTACTTTTCAACCACTGACAGAAAACAAAGAATACTCAATGAGCTGATGAAAATATTTATCCTCGATTATACTTCGGCTGATTAATATCCACGCCGAATTTTGAACCTTCTACACGCAGAAAAAAGAAATGTAATATCTACTAATCAAGAAATGTAAAGTGTTTCTTGTAACCGTAACAGCAAAAACTGCTCTTAATAAAGGGGTGAAAATGTCAAAAACACTTAGCATTTCGTAAATGTCACAGTGAATTTAGAGTGAATTTAACGGTAATCCTTTAGTAAAATAAATTTCTATTCCCTAGTATGAAATACGGTAAGATATGTAAAATCCACTGAACCGAGACTACAATAGTGGTGCAGTGAACATTGCAGAAGGATCGGTACATGCTACCGATCCGAATAGCTTGTTTAGCTCGCCCTCAAAGTCGTAATAACGCAACCTATCCGCGCGAACCACCGGATGAATTCATGATGCCATCGGCAATGGATGGATTGCATCACCTAAAAAACATTTATTTTTGACATTTCTGTGACAGTAGTCACATTACTTCATATCCCCACTTAGCAATGAAGGGTTTTTATAATAATAAATAACACCATTTTGGATGGCACATCTTATTCACAGGTCGCGTACAGTTGAGAGTTTATTGGAGCAACACGTGTTTGTGTTCCGTGACTGTTCCAGCTGACTTGTATGGATATGAGGTAAATGCGAGAACTTTTTTCGTGTGCCGCGATGGCATGGGCTCGTATTCAAAAGTCGTTACTGAGGTCGCCACCTTAGTTACAAATGCATTTCGGAATTATTTCACAGATCGCAAATCGTGTAATAGTGTAGTGGTTAAGCTAATCGACTTGCTTAC
Organism: Andricus curvator; assembly: GCA_932195095.1. Lineage (NCBI taxonomy): Eukaryota > Metazoa > Arthropoda > Insecta > Hymenoptera > Cynipidae > Andricus > Andricus curvator. The sequence goes on along the minus strand of CAKNYM010046399.1, from coordinate 34,882 downwards.
TTAGGTTTATGCGTTCGAATCCCCCCCGTTGCGTGCGAAATTTTAATTGTATTATAAGCGTTGTAACTTAAAAATACTGATTAATTATAAGTATATCCGAAAATATATCTCAGAATTAACCGTATGTTTATTTATTAATTATTTTTTAGCAATATTTTTCTACAACGTATAGAGCCGTCCAAACTATAGTCTGTACCGTTAACATAAGTCAGATCTGTTTATATTATCCGTCAAAGTGACATGATAATTCGTAATTGCAGCATCGAGGAACAGTGCAGAATAGCGACTGGATCGGTAAAATCTACTGATCCGCAGGTCAGCAGCACTTGAAAATCGGTACTGATAACCATCAATGATAGTCATATTCAGTTGCCTATAATTGTAACATTTACTGAACTACCGTGTTGTCCATATACGTACTTGGAAGATCAGTAGATTTAACTTGGTTTTCAGTCAAATGTAAGGTTCTTTTTTCTGCGTCGTTATAAGGGTTTCCGGCGGAGCCTAAAAAACCCTGAAAATAAGAAAAATGAATGATCAAGAGATGAGTTATCCGATTTTTGCAAGTACCTTAAATAGCGATGTTAATAGGTTCCTACTTTTTTCATAACAGAAAGTTAATAGTGATCTATAACATTGTTACAACTGAGTTTTTTAATTGTACCAAAAGCTGTGAGTAGGTATTGTTCTGTTAACTATAATAGTTATTATGTAGTTCTTTGAGAACAACAGTATCCCGGAATTTCTGTAATATTCATACAATATTGTTCTTGATTGTTTGCAAACGGTGTTATGTATAAGCATCCCATGAAAGCATAAGAAATGCTGTTACAGATTGTATACAAAATATATGTAAGAGCCTTCTAGAATTGTTACAAAATGCACGTAATTATGTTACACATCTAATACAGAATTGTTGAAAAATGTCGTCTTGTTTTTTGAAAAATACATTTTCAAAAAAAGTTAGGTATGAAGTACGGTATTGTTTTTTTCAACAAATACATAGTTAATGGAATAATAATTGTTATTTCATTGACAACTAACGCATATATAGCCTTTTTAATTTTATAACCCATAATTAGACTATTTATACCTTGTAACTTGGTTACGTTGAGTTAAAATATTAAATTTCCTTCTTTATGTGATTAAAAGTGGTTAATAAGATCTTACAGTGTCCCTGTGCTGCAGCCGATGACAGCTATAAGAATGATTTGTGAAAGTAATCCATTATGCAAAAGAGTCAATAATTATATCCGTCATGCGTTGCTAATTGCAGGTGCACCAGTTTCAACTGTATAAGTAGCGTAATACAATTATATAATTGCTAGAGAATTATTTAATGCTATACTTCATTTATTAATTGATCTTCATTAATTATGATATCATTCATTTAGTTTTGATTATCATGTCACGTAAAGAATAATGTAAGTTATACTCACATATTATATTCCCAGAAAGTACTTTATTCTATCATAACATTTATAGACTCAAATCAATTAATTTAAATTAATTATTAATTCCTAAAATAAATTAATACCTTTGTAAACAGATACCTACATAAAGACATTCTGAAAATAATTTATCTAAATAATAAAATGTGCGCGTCCCCATGAAAAGGGCCCTTATGGTCGGTACATATAGGAACATATAGCCAGGGCATTTTTGAAGTTGGAACTTCGAAATACCGCTTTTTGAGAATAATGCATTTAACCGTGTGAAAAAATTGCATGGCAGTCTAGTCTCAGATCTGGCCCAGATCTGGTCTTATCTATACCATGTAGTTTGGAAGGATTGTTCTGGCCCAGGTTTGGTGCTGGTCAACGTTCCAAGGCATACCAATTTTTAAGAGTCTACCAACAAAAGCTTTTGTACAAATTTCGGGAAACTGACAGGGTATTTATAAAATGATACAAAAGAAATTAACACTGTTAAAACAAGTGTATTATTTTCCTATCGACTTGGCAGTCTATTCTGGCCCAGACCTGATGCTGGTCAACCTTTCATGACATTTGCCAATGAGTGACTTACTATGTTAATAAGGCCAATTTATAACTTGCGGTATTTTAGTGGGTAGCGTGCGTAGTTTGTAACTTTGGCGGTTAGGATTCCTCTCTCGGTGCTTGCGAATTTTCTGCGTATTTGTTTTTCTAGCGTCATATTTAATATATAAGTTAGGATACTTTGAGAACTATCTATACGTTTAATAATTAGAACTTTTAATAATTCAAACCATTTTTTTAATACACTTTTTTCTCGCAGTTTTGATCTATACAGTTTCGACCATCAGGTTTCTGGTATTTATAACATATATTTATATTATGTACTATGTACTATTTACTTATTTACTTGTGACTAGAGGGTCTAGCTCGAGGTATACCATACTGTATGGCCTGGGGCTAACCAGAAAAAAACGTTAACCTTTTGGACAACCCCAGGCCAGACCGCATGTTCCGCGCCAATACTGGAATGCAGACGGTACCGTCTGGGCCTGACCAGCGCCAGAAGATTTTTCCACACGGGAAAATTTGTTGTGTGGCATTAGCGAACGTGTTAAACCTTTTCTTCGAACATCAAATACACCCACTTCTGGTTGCTTTCGGGACATAATAATTTTGACCCTGATTTAGAAAAACGTGAATATCGCCCAAACTATAACAGGCTATAAGGGACCTTTTCATAAGTACGCCCAGGTATATGTTATGATTTCAACTTTATAAAAGTTTCAGGTAGTTGTGATACTTTTTATTAATTATTTTCTTATAAAGCTTCTTCAGAATACGATTACAGTGCAACTTTCGCGAGGAGCTCAAAAGTTCGTAATTGTAGGTGAAAAGTTTAGTGGAAAGTTTCAATCTTGTAGGAAACTTTCTTACGGAGTTTCCATATAGAAATAAAAACACAAAAGTCGCTTTGCAATTTAAGAAATCATTGAAAAATTATAAATTAAAAAAATGTCAAATTAGGCAATTGCTTCGAAGTAGTTTCTAAGAAAGTTTTGAAATTTTAGTTCCTTTCGGTTAGAAACGATAAATTTAAATATAGTTCGAATTTCCCCTGGAAAGTTGAGGAATTATTGACAAAAGAATTATGTAAATGATTTATGCTTATAAGAAACATTTATATTAAGTTGAAGAATCTAAAAATTATGAATAGAGATCAATATTTTAGGTGCATAATTATTCTTAGATGTCTCCGAAGCTTTTCTACTTGGTGACACTCATATTTTAGGATGAAACTCGAAAAAATAACCTGAAACCATTTTTTTTTAATAATTAATTTTTAGATGTGTATTACACATTTTGTAAGTGTTCACATAAGCACAAGAATGTTTTTTTTTTTCCTAATTTAACAAAATTTGGCAAAATGTGTATCGTATAATGTCAAAATTTGAATCAAAATTGATAAGAGAAAGGACTATTTATTGAAAGTTATCAATAATTTACTTCCTAACATGTGCTTTTAATCGTGCCTTAATTTTAATTTATTTTAGTATATTATTACACTTTCTAAAGGGTTCTAAAAATCTTCTAATGCGTTTACAGAAAATAAAATGGTTTCAGATTTACACAAATTCGCTTGTCTTAACGGAAAGCACAGAGATGAACATCATTTTCGTTCTAAAATTGAGCTTTTCCGATTCTCTGACCTCTAAAAAGCATGTTTCCATGTTTTTTTTTCTTCAACTTTAGATTTGTAGTGAATTTTTAAGTTTGCACATCATGGTTGGACGCTCAGTTCGTACATGTGGGTCCGTGTCAAAATATTGGCCATTTCAAGAATACGATTTTTTATCTCTGAACAAATTATCACTTAAATGAACTCGCTGTTTATCAGAATTAATGAAGATAGATTTAAAGAATATAACAATTATATTTAGAATTGTTATAAACGATTCATTTAATCAAATGCTCCAGTGAACTGATTCACGGGAGTTTTTAATTGCATAAAGTATTTTCAGCAATTAAATCTAATTTTTAATATAATTTTTATGTTTTTTAAATCTCTCTTCAATAATTTAGACCAACCTTACAGTTGCCTAGACCCCCAATAAACCTTCTAACGGCACTGGTTACCAACAATAAAACAATAATTTGGCTATTTATTACTTTCCTTTGTCACCTATGCGCAAACTGTCACTTTTGATGGGAACATTTTTTTTTTTGCAAAAGCATTTGGAAATATGTATTTTTCTATCCAAACTATTTATTCATGGCGCTAGAATAAGGAATTTTGAAAGTATTTGAGTTGAAAATTATTTCTTTCATGTTTTGTTAAACAATTTTTTTAAAAACTCAACGGTCATTTTTCAGAATTTGCATTAGTGATCTGATTTCCATTAGAATGAGTATCCTGAGGTTTTAATTTGGGTTCCACAATTCAAATATAGTGATAGAATGTCTAAATTCGCAATGGCTGATTCAATACTACGCGAATTAAGAATCTAAAAATATGCATTTTGAAGATTTACAAATGAAATTTATTTAATTTTAAAGATGTATGAATAGAAATTCTTAAATTTTGTCTAGATTTAAGAGATTTTAATTCTATATCTTCCAAAGTCAAGAAATTTCAAATATTAATCATAAAATTACAACATTTTTAATTGTAAAACTTAAAACTTGCATGATTTCTGAATTGTAAATTTTGAAAATTAAAAACTCTTCAATTCTAAAGATTTAAAATTCTATGTTCTACAATTTTGAAGAGCAATTTTCAAGATTTATATTCAATATATAATTCAATTTTCAAGATTTATAGTTTACAATTATGTCATATTTAACGTTTTTTGAAATATATAGTTCAATTCTGAATACTTACAATGGAAAATTCTTTAATTTTGAGTATTTGCAATTCAAGACTCTTTATTATTTAATGTGTACAATAGCAAATAATGCAATTTTAAATGCTTTTTCGGAATACACTTGAACTTGGATTTAAGCGTGGTTTTCGTTCTGACCTTCGGCTCAAATCCAGGCTCTCCTGGATTCATCCGTATCTCTCTTATGCTTTTGGCCAATTTTATCAGAAAGAAGAAATGAAGCAAATTTCAAAACAATTAAATAAATATTCGCAAGGATATTACACGGGGAAGCAAAAGCGGCCTTTATATGCAGAAATACCCGTATGGGAATGATTAAACTTTAATTTTGTTGCCTCATTTTATCGAAAGATGATAGCAAAGAAGTTTTTTGAAAAACCTATCACATTTACTCACAACATCTTAGAATGCTAAATTTATTTTTCTTTTGGTGTTTTCTCTGTTTGCAGTTTTTCGACTAAAGTTGTTCTTGCAGAGAACGGTTCAATTTGTCTTGCTGCAAATATGATTCCTGATCTCTGAAATTGATATTTTTGTCCTAGGTTGAGTGTGAAATATTGAGAAAAAAATACATACTTCAGTTAATTCGAGATACACAAGTTACTTCAGAAATTTTCAGATACTTCGAAAGACTTCATAATTACCTTAGGTGACTTAGAATACTTCATTACATCCGTTACTTCGAGATACTTCAGGAGATTTCAGAAGACTTCATTTCTCTTTAAGTTACTTTAGGGAAACTTCAGGTACCTCAGTTACTTCAGGAGATTTCAGATACTACAGGAGAGTTTTATTTTCCTTAATGTATTTTTATGTACTTCAGGAGATTTCCGAATATTCTAGAAATCTAGAATACTTGAAGTGAATCCAAAGTACTTCACGAGTACACTTGTAAAAAAAATGTTCCTGGCCGACATTTAGAAGTTTGTATCTTATGGAAGGCTGATTAGTGGTTAACACCTGATCTGAGCTAGACTAAACCTTCTCGATTAGACGATATATACATAGTTTAATTTAACTAACTGAAAAGTTTAATTTAATGACCCTCTCCCTTGTAGCTAACGAAATACACTAACCCAATGAAGAGAAATTTCTCCTGGCAACTGAGCAGGCTATAAAGCTTCGGAAATAACAAGCCAACACGTTTATATTCGCGTGACGAGTCGCGTTTCGTAGCTGTCATTGTTAGGTGCACATTTCGAAAATGCAGAGTGTAGAGTCTAGACTCTAGAGTCTAGAGTGTAGATGTAGATTGCAGTATAATAGGAGTAGAGAAGTGACGATGATGGGACCATCGCGGGGGAGTTTAGTCTTTAGTCGGTTCGTTTGGAGCTTAGTAGAGACACGCGCGTGACCGGAGTTCTCGCAGTCAGGCTGTCTGTCAGGACAAGCCCCAGTAGTTACCGTCACGCGGCCGGCCCTGCAATCATCCTGCACGGATCCGTCAGCTACCACTTCTTTCCCCTTATTCGCCCACGCCTCTGCCTCTCTTGCCTCTCTTGCCCTGGGCTGGCTACCAACTACCACCCATCCCTCCCACCCATCTTTACCCTTCTCATCGCACCTCACCCCAATCCCATTCCCATTGTAGCAACCCCTGACTAATCCCATTCCCTTTCGAGTGACGGCTGCACGTAGGTGCGCACGCGATCGTTCCGCGGCACGTGGGAACCCGAAGTGTGCTTCCTATGGGCAAAACATCAACGATCAACCACCACCCTCGCGTCATCGCCGACGACGACGACGTCGTCGATCTCCAATCACCCTTACATGAACATTGAACACTCGTACAAATCGTATACTCATGTTTATCTCTCTCTCTCTCTCTTTCAGTTGCAGGCACGTATTTGCCTATATATGTTTAGTGTTTACATTAGGGTGGTTCTTATTTTGTAACATTTAATTTTGTTTGCTACCACCCACCAGTTTCGTATAAAATAAGAGATGAATAAATCAGACCAATTTGAGCTCTATCTATATTAATATGTATTTAGAGGATACAACAACCTCACGAAGCGAGCAAAATTCAGCAGAAGTTAATAACTTCATGGAGAAAAAAAAATTTAATATTTGGACTTGGGTTACGTTACACAATTTAGATATGTTAGTTGATACGATTTCTGAAAAGTACAAAGCAAAAAAGAAGAACCACAACCGATTTTTTTTTATTTAGTTACTGATTTGATTCATTGAGTCTAAACAGACACACCGTTAAAGAAATAATAGATGCAAACGAAATAAGAAAAATATTATCAACAACATACTATGCCTTGAGAATTCGACTCTCTCTCTCTTGCATGAAAATTGTTCTTTAAAATAATTTTAATTTACTGTAAAGTTTTTTCATTGAATGATTGATTTCCGTAACAAATCAGAATTAAATACTACGTTGAAAAACTTACTGGATCCAAGGAAATGCGTTTATTTATTTTTTTTATTTTCTTTGTACTAAGGATTTGATTACTTCAGTTGGATAAATATTGTTAACAGGCAAGAAGTCATACCGTGACTCAAAGAAATAATTTTTTTGGTAATATTTCTTTGCAATAAATGTGAAAATTATTAAGTCAAAGAAATTATTTCTTTGAAATTAAATTCGTGCCCAAATTTCGGTACAAATAGCCGGATTTTTTTTGTACGAATAGGGGGAGCTGGAAAAAGGGCTATTTGTTCCGAAATCTCGGTACGAATAGCAGGATTCTTTCGGTAGGTGTATAGACACTCCCTTTAAATTAAGTAATTCATCCATGTGCAATACCACCTGATACAACTATGTTTTCTCTGTTCTCAGGATCAGCACTGACTGTGCTTGAATTATTTTGAAAATTTTTGTTTGCCCCGTAAAAATAAAAATAAACTATTTCCAATAAAATAATAATCATTTATAATAATTATTATTATTACATCAAACTTCTGAACAAATACTATATTTGAATTAATGTATTTCAACTTTTCGAATTTCCTCAAGAATGGACTTGGTTCTTTGAATCAATTAATATTTTGTCAACTTTTTAAAAAATTTAGGGTATGCTCCTTGAAACCAAAGAATCATCTTCCAATTAAGAAAAACTTTTACTTCATTTCATACTTTTCGTTCAGATAAAACCAGTTATTTGTATATTTTATAGGATGTATTCAGTACGATCATTCCTTTGGATCAAGTATATTCTTTTTATTCAAGATTCTTTTTCTCAGTGTAGTACACAATATCTCAATTTATACGGAGTTCAAGGAAAGTAAAGATAAAATCAGAAGAGAAGAAGAGAAGAAAATACAAAACGACTTTGAAGGAACCATGAAGCTATTATTTAAAGAGATGAAAGAAAGTAAAAGTTCATTTTCCATCCTAACAAATAAAAACATATCAAAAAAAGCTAAAATGGCCATACATAATTCTATATTTGTACCGACTGTACTATACGGTAGCGATAAATGGACCTGTCAAGAAAAGGACAAGAGTAAAATTAACGCGATTGGCATGAAACCTCTGCGCACAATATGCGGGAAAACACTGATGGACAAAGACCGAAACGAGATTATCCTCCAAGAATGTGGTACAGGAGAGACACTAGTTGACATATGGGAAAGAAATCAGTTAAGATGGTTCGGACATCTTGAAAGAATGAATGATAAACGACTGACCAAACAAGTGTATAAAGGTAAAGTAAATGGCAGAATGCCCAGAGGTAGAGCGCCGAAAGAATGGTTAGAATCTGTGAATGAGACATTAATCCGATCAGACATAAGAAGCCATAGAAACATGAGAGCTTGCATGAAAAAATGCGTGGACGTGAAGGAAGCTAGAGTAGTATGCTAGGACAGAAAAGTGTGGCGACAAATAGTTTGTAAACAGAGTGACAATAGAGTGAATGACACCTGAAACAAAGACCTTGGATACTAATGGGCCCAATTTCACTTGGGGTGATCTCTAGAGAGATTGATCAGCAACCTGGGTCGGAGTAGTGTTGCGGAACAAACGTGTCATTCAAATAAATAGCTCGAGAATTCTAGAACAATCTAAAAAAATCTATACCTCCTACCTCACATTACTCCTTTCCTCACCGAGCAAGTCACGTCTATTCCGAAAGGAAATGGCTTAATGGTGTAATAATAATAATAATAATAATAATCTGTTTCGATTTTCTTCAAGCCCTTGTTTAGTATCACTTGTTAATAAAAAACCGAAATCTCCTATTTCAACATAATCTGACAGTAAGTGTAGGAAATTTTTTTACCAAACGGTTATATATGATTTTACCATGTATGCTAATTCAATGCAAAACATTTGTACTTCAGTTCTGTTGAATTCATTGTAATTTACGCGAATTCTTTTGAATGTCTTCAATCTACTTGACTTCTCTTGAATTCTCTTGAATTATTTTTAATTCACTTGGATCCTCTTAAACTCCTTTGAACTTGAGTTCTCTTGAATATGTTCGAATTGCTTTATGAACGTTAGATGGTTAGTGTTAAAAAACGCATTGAAATCATGTACCCTCTTCAAAAAAACGAAATTCCTCATAAATATAACTAATTCGGAAAAATGATACATCCCACTTCATGAAACTTGAACACATATATCACATTTTGTTAAGCAATGTAATAAAATTTAAATTTTATGCTTGCCCTGTTATTTCATCTTGCTTTTATATTGTTTTGTAGTAAGGAAAGCTATGATTGATGAAATGAATTGGGATTTAGTGTGTTTTGGTAAAATCATAAAAAACAGCTGAATCATTATTCAACAAAAATAAACGAATTTTCAACCTCAGTAAATAAAAGGTAATTTAAGTTTCAACATATTTTTAGCAATATATATTTGTAGATACTTAAATGTACCAATTTATATGTTATATATTATATATGGACACGTATTTATATGCACATGTCCATGTTCATATGCGTATGACAAATATGTGTAAGCGACAAAGTAGATTCGCTTTAGTTTAGGGTTTAGGGTTTAGGGTCGTTGCTCGAATGCATGCACGGGACAGGCCCGTCACCGAATTCCTAACTGGTTTATGTGCTAGAAGAATAGGGTGGGGTGAGCAAACTGACGGGCTAACTGCGCTTGCCGACGGTCCGCATCCGTGAAATCCCGCTGTTTGCAGTATATGAACGATTTTCTATAGGTTTAGGTTCAATGGTTTGAATCATATTAATCACTTGCACATAATGCGTAAAGCGGATGTTATTACACAGCTTCTACACCAATTGTCGCCCGCCCCTCAATTTAAATCTGAGCTTTACTTTCTTATTCATAATAAAAATGCAAATCAGCAACCCAGGTGAAAATTATAGTAGCCCGGGTAAAAATATTTGGTCTTGATTTTGTCTTAGGTTAAAGACCAATCCAAAACAATTTCAAGTTATTCTGTATGTCTAGCCAGACTCGGAACCAGACTATTTTTGATGTCTTAAGACAAATATTTTCGACTTGAAGACAAAAATGTATGCCCTGTGACCAAGGCCTCTGAGGGTCATCACTAATCCTCTTCAAACTTTATAGAATGTTTATATTATTTATCTTCATGGTATTTATTATTTATGTATTAATAATTTTATTTATCTGAAATAATTACGTTCTTTAGATGGCGAATCTGAAAATGTTGTTCATTTTTTCCTATCTCCAACAGTTCACTAGATACTTCTAGAAAATTACAGTTTTAATCTTTTTATGGAAAATTGTATATGCCTGCAGTTGATGAGACAGACAGTTTCCGAATTTCTTATTTAACAATTAGTTATTACAAATTTACAAGTTTTATAGGTTGTGAAATTTTAATCCTCAGCAGGTGTCAACTGTTTGGTCCTAACCTAGCTACCTGATTCCTGGAAATGGCATGCCCTAGCGGTAGGATCCATAGTTTATAGAGGTCGGAGTATAATGGACAATAAAATTTACAAACGAAAACTCTTCTAATTTCTACCTGGTCTTGTCTTGGCACAATTTACAGCCATAAATGCAAGAGAAGTCTGTATATTTCCAATGTCTAGTTGGTGAGATGGAACCAGACATCATGGTCTTCAAGACATTCAAGACAAAGTCAAGACCAAATATTTTTACCCGGGAGCACCCAGTACCACCAAAATAACACTGGTACTGGCCTGGTACCGCGCCAGCTGTTGGCAGTATGTCAGTTCAGATCCTAGTTATCATTAAGGGATTTTCCAGTACGGGGGCAATATATCGTAAATGATCTGGCGAAGTATAGCGTCAGTCATTTTTCAGCTGCATGGGAACCAGCAACATTTATCGGCATCTTCGCTTCACTTAATGTCCATACAATAAGAAAATAGACATCCAACAATAAGTTTTTATCTTCTTCCATTAGCACAGTTTATAGCTCTTTATCGTTGCATACAAATTACAAATCCTCTCGCAATCTTCTTAACTAGATACAACTATTCCCTGCAAGGCTGCAGCTTCGGAGACCCAACATCCAAGAAATCAATTTGCAGTCACTGCTTGCGAAATAACCCACTTACTACCATTCAACGTGACCCTCATTGCGAAAACCCATTGCTCGAAAATACCAGTGAGCTCAACGGTCATTCCGTACTTGAAAAAATCCTCCGATTCAATTGAAATTTAGATACGAAGGAAACTCGTTATTTTTGGCAGAGCTTGATTACCATTCACTTCTTGAAGTTTTGCTTCTGACTCGGTAAGCGAACATCATATACTTTGGCATGCGGATATAGCGGTTACAGCCAGTAAAAGAGGATCGTGACTGATCCGATGCCCGATTCCTCGTGTTGTTTCCAATACCGATCGTGCCGAGTCGATTTCAGCGAATCCTCAATCGAGACATGCAGGTCGTTCTTTGTCGCCCTTGTAGAAGACTGTTTAATCACTCTTCATCAATCGTCGGAATAGCCATTGACGAAAACTAACATACGCTCGTTCTCGCAGTGCGAGGTGCGTTCGTGGGTGGATCGAGGAGTGAAGCAGTGAAGGGAGAGGTTCGGGCGGGTTAAGGGGGCTTCAGAGGACCCCTGCTGAGCAGTTTTGTACCAGAAGAGGTCCCCGCCCGAAAGGGGAACCCCCGGGGTGATAATTAGGGGCCCGCGAGTGTTTCTGGCCTCGAGAGGGTCCTTGAAGTTTTGCCGCTGCCCCGAAAACATCACCAGTCATCGTGTTCCCGTACCATCGTTTCCCTTCCATATCACCCACCCACTCGACCTTCCTACCTCGCGATCCTCCACATCTACTCTACCACATCAATTTTTTGTCTCGGAACTCGTTCGAAGCATGTTTTTTGTGGGATTTCCTGCGAGCTGTCATCTGGTCTTCGAGCACACGCCGATATCCTAGAATCCTAGGATAGACTCGCTACCCTTGGAAACAACATCTGGTTTTTGGTGGGGTTAACGTTAAACGCAGGAGACGAACTTAGATGACCTTAGTGTTCCTTTCTTCACCATCGCAATTAGTTTCGTACGCTTCCTGTTGGGCTGGTCAATTTCGCTCACTGGTCGAATCGAGTTCGAGGTACCGGAACTGACCAAGCGTGACGCGTTTCCTTTCGGCGAGGAAAGAATTGGTAGGAAAAGGTACTGGATCATTACACCGTCATTAAAGATCATTCATCCTCCTTTACTACGAGGCTGTCGCAAGCGTCTTATTTCGGTAAGCGAAGCGTGCAATGTGATATTATAATGTACTCGTCTCGGCTTGAAAGTATAGAGAATCATTAGTGTGGGGTATTAATTGCAGACTAGAAGTAGTGACTGAAGCTTCCTAATTACAGGTTGTTGGTTATCGTCATCGATCGATCGGTCTTGGAAAAATCTCATTTTCTTTGGTCTTCCATTTTTAGATGCTGTTCTTCAGATGTAAAACTGACATAGTACATCGTTTGGCAGATTTAAATAACCAGAAGGAGCTGAATACGGTTGAACTTTTTTAGTCTACCAACCAAATATCTTTGTGTAACATAAATAAATTTATGAATAATAAATAAATTTTAGACGAAAAACGCATTCATTTGACATCAGTGAAAAAGATGCCTTCAGCCGCTGTCGAGAATCGAACTTGAGTCTTCCAATTGCCGGTTGGATGCTTTAGAATTTAGATGATCTCCAAATTTCCAGTCAGAAAATAAATACACCGTCATTTGCTCTTGAATGGTTTTGAATTTTCTGCTGTTTATAAATATTCTGCATTATTCCAAAATTCTGTAGTATTAGAATGTTATATTTTATAGATAAATTCAAAGTCATTTTCCGGTTTTCTTTTTCTATTTCAAAATTTTTTTGGTCATTTCACGATTTTCTCGGTCCAGTGGCCCCCCTGTGATCTTTGTTTGATTCGAGTTCACTTATGATTATCCGAATGCTTCCAATTTGGTAGCATTTATTAAAAAAATTGGTAACAGTTACATGTGGCTTAATAGCATGTAGACTTTTTAAGTCAGTTTATTCAAATGTTTTGGGAAGATAACAAAAATCAAGGAAAAAGTTTGCGGTCTGCCGAGACCCGTGCCACCTGTCTCGTCTTTCTTGAGCAACTGTCCGTCAAGTCTGACAAACTGTCGGTTCATCCGTCGCCCTTTGTCCTCTGGCCAGTCTAACAGACAGTTCCACTTGATTAACCGAGTTTATGCGCGCGGTGGACCCGCACCCCTGGCCTGGCCCCTATAGCGAAACTACCGTAACACGATGATGTTCCGATGTTGGCAGCAGCGGTACCATACACAGAAGACTCATTGTCACCCTCGAGTTTTACGCTCGTTTACCGGTGACTGCGACTGCGATCGAGTGTACGAAGTACCTCGAGAGCCATTTCTGCGTCATTCGGTCCGTGATGTCGACGTGTCTAAATATGGTCTAAATGACAAGGTTCCATCTCGGAGATATCGAATGAAAATGTGCCAACTCGTAGAGACAAAATGAAAAGGTGCTAACTCGCATGGCGAACTGTCGAAGCTTCAAAATCCCATATAAATTGTATTGTGGACATCAGCGCCCTCAACTCTGTAGCATCTTTTCATTTGGTCTCTACGAGATAGCATATTTCATTTAGTTTCGCCGAGATGGATCCTTGTCATTTGGACACGTCGAATGTGTTGTTGTCATCTTTTTAAATTTGAATCAGTTAATGGAGTCAATATGAGATAGTGTGAAAAGGATTCACTAGTATCATTAACATGAGAAAATTTCTTTTGATTTGTAAAAATCACTACTTCACCAATAACGTCTTCTCAAGAAGTAAAAGCAACAAATCATCATAACAAAACATATTTTCTAACATAACACATAACATCTTTACCAACAAAAAATGTTCCTCTTTTCGATTCCTCACAGAGTTTCTGTTACATAACTTGTAACAAAACAAACAAAAAATGTCAACACTCGCGAAACCTAGTAAACTTTCTTTCTTGAAAGTTTGTTAGCAAGATTTAAATAACAAAACAAATTTTCTAACAACAAAAGTCACCCTTTTCGATACCTCTCAGAACTTCTGTTACATTATTATTAATATACCATTAAGTTTTGTTTATGTAAATAACACGTTCGTTCCGCAACACTTCTCCGACCCAGGTCGCTGACTAATCTATCTAGCAATCACCCCAGGCGAAGCGCTTCACAAAATCGCCATGTAAAGCTCTTCACTCGGGCCCATTAGTATCCAAGGTTTTTCGTTTCAGGTGTCATTCATTCCACTGACACTCTTTATCATGCTTTTCTTATAAATTATTTGTCGCCACACTTTGCATGAATTTTCTCATGCAAGCTCTTGTGTTTCTATGGCTTCTTATGTCTCTTCGAATTAGGGTCTCATTTACACATTCTAACAATTCTTTCCTCGGTCTGCCCCTGGGATTCTCTCATTACAGACTTTGTTCATTAGCGTTTTACCGCACACATTGCGCAGGAATTCCATGCCAATCGCGTCAATTTCACTCTTATCCTTCTCTTGGTAGGTCCAGGTCTCGCTATCGTGCAGCACAGTGGCTGTAAATACAGAATTATATATTGTTCTTTTAGTTTTATCTGATGTATTTCCATGTAGGGGAGCGGCGGCGAATGTGGCGCACATAAAGGAAAATGCACGATTAATATTCAAATATAAAGTAAAATATTGTAATAAAATATATTTTGTTTAGTCTAATATCTTACCAATGCTCTATGCATGGAGATAATTTAATTGAAGTTCATTAAAAGAGTTAATTAATGTGTTTTCCAAAAAGTGCATCTGCGCCAAGTTGTCCTACCTTCTTTGGTAATGTGGCGCGTTTCGATTTAAATTCATAATTATTGAATAAAAAACAAATTATGAAGAAAAATTAGTAAAATTTAATAAAAATAAGATAAATATATTTACGTTTAATATTATTAACATATTTGAGGGATTATGTCTGCCCAAATTTGAAGAAAAAATGTTTTTTTAACAGTGCAGATTGTCTCACAATAATTTGAGGAGTGCTACAAATTTTGTATTTTAAGATAAGCTTACAGAAGTTTTATAAACAATAAATCAAAATTATATTAACAATATGTAAATTTTATTCTTTTCCAAAACAGTTATAATGATTCAACATTAAAATAATATCATTACTCTTAACCTTCTAAATATTTATTCTGTCAGAACAAACCTAACCCGAAAACTGGTAAAACGATTTCAAAATACAATTATTCTGAAATAACTCTAAAATACACGATAATTATTGGAATAAAACTTTTTTATACATATTAGAAACGAAATATTATTACTTTGAGTAAATATTTCTTACCTTGTAACTAAAACCGGCACTTTGTTACTACAAAATTCTCGGATCAAAACAAACCACAAACTTGTGCGCCAAGTTACCTGCCGATTTTAGTCGAATGCGCCATATTAGTCGCATGTGAATAGTATTTAATAAAGATTTTTTACATAAAAGTTTATTATTTTTACTCAAAATGTTAAACTTTAAAGCATTAAAGAAACTCGGAACAGTATATTTCCAAAAAAATTTATAAGTTTACACGAAACTTCTGTAATTTTTTACTCGTTTTTAGGTACTCTGACAATACAAGCGAAAGAACCAAAACTGACTTTTTGTCATAAAAATCAGGCAATTAATTTAATTATCAGAATTTTAAAATAATGTAAGGTTGAAAACATATATACATGTAATGAAACTATCTCCACAAGCAGAAAGTACGTTAATATTCAAAAACTCGAACGCGCCACATTAGCCGCCGCGCCGCATTTGCCGCCGCTCCTCTAACTTGTAAAAAACTAAAAAAAATCTCCACATTTGCGAAACCCAGCACACTTGCTTTCTTGGAAATTTTTAAGCAAGCCCAATATAGGATAACACCTTCAACAACAGCAAAAAGTTACTCTCTTCTATTTCTCTCAGAATTTCTGTTACATAACTTTTAACAAAAGTATCAAAAAATTGAAAATTCGAGATACCAGCCAAAATTTCTTTATTGAAAATTTCTTACCAAGATTTAAAAAACAAAACACATTTTCTAACAACGAAAGTGAATCTCCTTTTCAATTCCTCCCAGAATTTCTGTTACATAACTTGTAACAAATCTAACAAAAAATCTCAACATTTGCGAAACCTAGCGAACTTTCTTGCACTAAAATTTGTAAGCAAGCATAACATAAGATTACACCTTTACCAACAAAAAGGTTCCTGTTTTCAATTCTTGGCAGAGTTTCTGTTTCATAACTTTTAATAAAACTAACAAAAAATCTCAACAAACGTGAAACCCAGCAAACTTTATTTCTTGAGTTGCTAAGATTAAAATGAAGCTGAGACTCACCCGAAAAGAATTTTCAATCTTCAATCAGCATCTCCTCTTTGACGTTCAAAATGAATCAGAATCAATAACAAATTATATTCCAATCTTTGTCAATCCATGCATCCAATGCGAATGAATCCGAGATGCATTGAATATCAGCTTCAATTTTTTTTTTAATCCGTGCGTCTAATCCAAATGAACCCAAGGCTTGCCTGTACACTTTTTCAATTTTGCAAATATTGGTAATGGCTCAGCGGTGTCTGATCAAGGTCCGTCCCCTTTTAGAAAATGCTTAAAATTTTGACAGTTTTCACATTTCTTTCACCGGTTTTTATAAATAGCAAAATTTCGAAAAAATTTCGCATAGTGATACTGCGTCAGTTTAGTAGTCAGGGACTATTCCAATTTTGAAAATTGCGAAAATTTTGTAACCATTTTTTCCGTCAGGGATCTGAATGAATCCCAGGTTTATCCCGAAAAACATTTCAATCCTTTTCATTATGTGCGTCCTCTGGAAGACGCGATTCCTCGGATTAGTTCGGATTCAGTCGGATAGGAATCCTTGGTTTGCCCTTGGGTTTAGTCGGATAGAATCTTTGGTTGGACGTCGAATTAGATCGGCTTTAATCGGATTGGTTCGGATATTGATTTCGGAATAAAATGGATTCTGACGGATAGAAATTTTTCTATCTGGAACTTTCACCAGGGTCATGAACCAATGAATTCGAAATCAGACATCATCCCACATTACATTACATTGCAGCTTATATAACTCTATTTTCTAGGCGTTAACCTGAAACAAAATTGCACAGACCATTCAAAGAAAATCCGTGACTACCACTTTTTTATCGCTCCGATAAATTATAAGCTCCCACTCAATAACCTTATTTTTCAAAAGAGTGAATGATTTATTTCGCAGTTGGAGACCCCGATTCCTCGATGATAGTTAACGATAAGCATCAGCCTGGGAGGCTTGAGCCACCCACTGACCGCGACACTTTAATTCTTTTCATCTTGCGAGCCTCTTGAATAAGACCCCTTGAAAGATACTTTGTTGGTCCTCGATACCACTTAATCAGGGCTGGGTGCACTGTTCCGTACAGATTTTCAGGTTTGCTTTTCTTGGACAACAAATAGAGAAGAAGGAAGAGTGACGTTGTTCTTAGTTGAACTAGACGTTTCTGGACGACCAAGTTCGAATTCAGGAAATTCGTGTGTAGCGATCAGGCAATCAGTCACTAGTCAGAGATAAATCTGACTCATAAGTTACAGAGAGGCCTTCCATAGGCCGTGGGGGAGTCGTATCTGCAGGGATGCTGGGGTGCTCGAGCCTCGGTAGCCCGTATCAAGATCTCTTTGCATTTCTAGGGGGTGGGCTTCACCGGCTTTCGGGGGTGCTTATCTCGACGCTATTCCCGAAGGGCGAACGCTGTCAGCCTGGGACCCAGTAGATAACAGATCCCGCTTGAGCTGTGCTACCCTGGCTGACTATACAGGGTGTCGAAAACGTCAAATGTCATATCAACTGCTTCTCATCCACCATCCTCGATTACTGAGTTCTTTGATTCTTTCAAGAGTGCTGGAGTAAAAACAATGGTTATTGTATTCAGATCAGATAATTTTTTTTTGTGAATAAAAATAAATATGTACAAAGAAAAATGGATGCTAAGACGTAGATGTTTAAAGTAAGATCATACCGCCAAACATCCGAGTATTATATTCAAATATGTAAAGTGTTACACTTGTGGCCGCTAGGGTCGCTAGTGCGCGTGGAGATACACTATATGACGGTTCCAACGGCGGTAACGTCTGCTATTCGAATGATATCAGTCCTTCCTAGCGCAGCGTTGAGGTGTTAGCTTGAAGCACTATTTTCGAAATGCCAGGTGTGCATGCGGCAATTGGGTGTAAAAATAAAGAAGCAAATCGCTTTCCAAATAACAAAAAACTCAGGAAACTGTAGATAATGCCTTGTGCCTGCGTACAAGGTATATCTCCACTCACGGTGCTGCCCTCTAAGCTGAGCTTGACAAATCGCCGTCCCCATAGTCAATGTCGTTTTGTGTCATACGTGACCCTGTAGAGTGCTGATGATTATTAATCATTGTTCACAATTATTAATAATAACGCTATAAAATGTTTGGGTAGAATAAAATAGCTGGATAATACAAGTAGATGCTTCACCATAAAAACCTTCGAGAAACGAACGCTCTGTCCTGTTTATCTTTTGACCTTTTGTTATCTACAGATAATAACTTTTAATATACATTTTATTTTAATAGATAATGCCAGCCCTAGAACAGACCAGCGCCAGATCTGTGCCAGATCAGACCATTCAGACTAGATGATATAAGGCCAGACCTAGGCCGGAACTGACACTGGACGTCTTTACGTTTTTCCACACCGATAGATGCGTTTTTCTCGAGAAGCGGCTTTTAAAGTTCCAATTTTAATAATGCCCCGACGTCTCGTTTTTCAACCTAAAGAGTTCGTCTTGAGCTTAAAATGTCAGGAATTTATCCAGCTACATGACACTATACGCAACAATATACCCACCATAAAAGCCTTTCTCATGCGGACGCCCACATATATAAAGACAAGGATAATACATAATATTCCCGAATATTCTGAAAAATTTCAGATTCTTCATGAATGTTGAAGAATATTGTATTCCACAACATTAAAAAAATTCGAGAATATTCCAAAATATTCCTAAGTATTCCGAAGTATTCCCAAATATTCCGTAGTATTCCGAAATATTTCCAAATATTTTCAAATATTTCAAAGTATTTTTTACGGATGTCAATGATTTAAACACTATTTTATTGTTACAGGAAAAAAAAATAATTCTCAAAATTCCAAATTTGACCTCATTGTGACACCGCAGGAACATTTTTAATTTAATATATATATATATATTAGAGATCTTTATTTGTAAAAAAAGGTATCAATTTTCCAGGACATAGCCATTCTCGATTTTTAAAAATATTATATTTTTGGCCCACCCTAATATGTAAGACATTATTTTCATGTGATTTCCAACAAATAGGAATGTCAGTAGTGATATTTGTTTTCTTTAAAATAAAACATTTCGTTCTTTATTCCCATTTTATAAATATTAAAAATTGTATTTCGATATGAAAACAACATCCCACGCACACATATTGTTCAAGCGCTAACTAAAAAAACGCATTTATGAAAATTTACAAAAACAACGGTTTTTAAAAAATTTTGAAAAAACAAGGACAATCAATGTCATAAACGTTTTTCCACATGAGACGTACTTTAGGCGTCAGAAAGGAAAACGAGTGTTTGGGGTGGGGGGGGATTCACATTTTCGAAAATATTTATTTTTAAACTGTTCAAAATATCCAAAAATGCCTGGACAACTTTTTGTAGGAATCTTCTATGAGAGTAACTTTCCTTATGAACATTTTCCCGCTTATTTATCATATATTTTTTGGAAAACACTCAACATTTGATTTTCAGATAAACGACCGCCATTAATTGGTCAAATTTGAAGCCTTCTGCAATTTCTCTGCATATTTAAAAAGTTAAAAAACCTCTCACAAGAATCATGCCTTGTTAATCATTTGAACCTAATTTTGACAATGTTGGTTGTTGCCGATTCTACTAATAATGATCTCAATGGATCGGTATATGAGAGTACGTTTAAATATAAAAATAAATAAACAATGGCTTTAATGTAAAAATTCAATCTCAGTATTTGCTTGATGCTATTTTATGTGAAAAATATGAAAAAAAAGGTTAAAAGTGTCATTATTGTCATGATTGTCACGATTTGCATTCTCACATCAAACGTCACTTCTTGTGCTGTCATTGCACAGTATATTGTATTTTTTAAATATTTTACGATTTGTATTGATATATGCCGAACTATTACCAAGTATTCTGAATTATTCCCTAATATTTTAATTATTATCAAATATTCCCATATATTCCCTCATATGTCCACATATTTTCTCATGTTCCCATATATTCCAAGTATTCCTTGTATTCACAGATATTCCCAAATGTTCCGAAGTATTCTTTGAGACTATATTCCTCGTACACGCAAACTGAGAGTGGTCCACACCTAGGTTTTTGTTTATATCATGAAAAATATTCATTAACAAATCCATTTTCCAGCCAAACGAGGTACAACAAAAGTTAAAAAAGAAAATTCTTTATAATTATCTAAAAAATATTGTTCGTATACATTTCTTGTGGTAACTAAAATAAATTAATGATAAAGAATAAAATTTGTACTTTTTGTTGCAATTTGTGTAAGCAGTCTCGGTCCGAAGTGTGGAATTTATTAACACATATATTTAATATATAATAGATTTCAACATAATATAAAAAATGTCGCACGAAGCGCGATATAAGTGATGGAAATGTATTCGTTAAAGCAGTCGAAGGAGCTTTAACAAAATGGAATTCAAAATTACCCAATCACAGTTGCCAGTAGTTAGACCTGTGTTTTGAAAAGTTAAAAAAAGTTAAAAATTTGGTCCTTTTTGTATTCGTGCGCGGCCTATATGCAACAACTTAAAGATGTTCTAGAATCTAGGTGTAATATTCAAGTTCAAAATTACTCAATCTTTAACTTAATTAAAAAATTACAAAGAAGGCCTATTGATTCTTGTAACAAATTTTATAAGAGAAACCCAAGCGTAAATAATAAAAAAATATTTGAGGTCATAAGTGTTTATTTAAATTTAGTTATTTGTATATTTGTGATTTTTCTTCCGCATTAGGCCAAAGTCGTAATTCTCATTCAATTTTAATTTTAAAAAGCTCATTCTATTCCTTGAAATGTTCTTTACAATTCTATTTATCACGTTTTTATAGAAATTATTTTACTTAAAATCAATACGTACAATTATTCTTTTGTCATTTTTTTAGTTCGACAATTTCCTATATAATATTTAATAAAAATGTGACGAATAGATTTATAAAGAACCTTTCAAGTTTTTAAAAATTAAAATTTAATGAAAATTACGACTTTAGCCTAAAGCGGAAGAAAAAACACAAATATGTATATAACTACATTTAAATAAACAATTATGACGTCAACTATGTTTTTATTATTTACTCTTAGACTTCTCTTCTAAAATTTGTTGCAATAATCAATGGGCCTTTTTTATCAATTTTATAAATCAAGTTAAAGGTTAAGTAATTCTGAACCTGGCGGTACACCTAGGCATGCCTAATTTTTGAACTTCGTGTCAATGCCAAACTCATGAAATTTCGACAAGGAACGTGGTAACGAAAATTTGATATTAAATTACAAAACACGAAAAACAATATAAAAGCATAATTCTTTACTTTGCACTTACAAACCATTTGTTTTGTCTTGAGACTCATACCACGAGTTTATCCCAATACAAAAAAATGCAGCTCGAGTCTGAATAATTGCACATAATTTTTTTTTCAATACCATCAAAGTGGGGGCGAGAGTAATAAAATCGCAAACTTCTCCAATAAGAACCACGCTATTCACGACTTACATCATTTAGATTAGAAAATTCAGTATCATACCCTTACATAATCACCTAAAAAGACCATCTTTTTCTCCCTGGCAAAAATTAAGTTTCATAAATCAGTATGCACCTATAATATATCATCATATGGTAAGGATGGCGTGATCTCTTCACAGCACTCTCTATATATGTAATACATACATACAAACATACAACATGCATACAAACACACACACACATATATATATATATATATATATATATATATGCATATATCGACTGTAGAATGTAGAATGTACAATGGCACAATACACTGGCAGTTCCCTGTACCGCGAAGGTTCTGCATCGCATCGGGACCTCCACTCTGTGCAGGTCAAGATAAGCCACCCTCTCTCTCTTTCTTCTTCGTGGCGTGCAGAGAGCGAACACGAAAGGGGGTGAGAGTCGGAGGGTGGTCGCTCGTTCGTGAAATAAGCTCTGCAGGGTTTTCGTGGTTGCGCTTGGGGCGGCTTAGGGGTGCAAATGTTGGGGCCCCGAAACAGCCCTTGGCCCTCCCAGCTGCCGATGACGTTTCCACGTGGGTACCCGCGAGGCTCGCGTGTTTTCGACACAGTCTACACCGATGAGTTTACTGCTCTTGCAGAAACCCCAAATGCACCCTTACGCTCTTCTGGTGTCGACCCGGGCGGCCAGGCCGGGCCGGGGTTATGATAAGTCCATGCTGAACAAAATTCTTCGAGTCAATCAAATAAATTTCTTAAGCTATGTTGTGCTTCATCCACAAAACCATTTTTTTCCTTTTATTCACACCTAAAAAACAAAACGTCATTTCTACCCCGAGTTAGGTAGAATCTACCTGCAACAAAACATATCTTTAGGCTTAAACCTGCCAAGAACAGGTGATAGCGTTACCAATGTTTCCATATTAACTTATTATTACATCTTCTTTTGTTTCGATGCGAGTTACTAAATAACTTTAAACGCTCGAAAAATCAATTCTCTGTTTTGTGTGCAATTGTTATTATATACCAAATCATTTTTATGCGTTCATTATGAACAATTAATCGAACTTTTAGATAAAGCAGTGTGACCAATCACAAATCAGGAAAAATGTAGTCATATTTCTTTTTTTCTCGGGTTTCAAACATTTTTCTCGGTTAATTTAAGTTTTCGCAGCCTTCAAAACTAAACAATGTATAGTGTGACTTATTCGAAAAACAATCTTCAAAGTGACGATTTTTAAAATTATTCAATATTGAACGCTATAAATTGAAAATCCTTGAACTTTTGAGGTTTTGATTTCTACATTACACAATTTTGAGAAATTTCAATTTGAAACGAAACAATTTTGTATATTTTACTGTAAAAATACTGAAATTTTCAATTTTCCAAAAGAGAATAAGTAGCTCTCTGGCCGGCTTATTTTAGACGCAAAAACCATTCAAATTAGTCGATTTTTTCAGGAGATAAAAATGAATCCTTTTTTACTGTTTTCATTTTGTATCTTCTCGTGGAATTGTTTAATTTCAATGTTGCTTGCATCAAAAACTTCCCTTCAAATTAACCAATTGAGGACAAACTGGTAAAAACCTTTCTAAGTTTTTAGTAACATAAAATTTTTTTCTGATTCTGGACCCAAAAGAAGCTTTTATTGGCCCCCTTGCTTTAGAGAAAATAAAAAATTAAAATTGTCAACTTGAAGTCTTAAAAAATAAACAGTTTTACAAGTAGTCTTCAAAATTTAACTATTTAGAATTATAAGTGCTTCTAACTATAAAATTTCCATGTTGGAATCGTAGACATTTTGAAAAATTTCAAAACGATTTTGTCCAGTCGCACATTATTTCATATGATGTCAAGTGATATTCAAAGTGACTGGACAAGTTTTTCTACTAAAACTAAGAACTGAAAAAATTCCCGTTCAGAAAATAAGTTTACCGTCTATTCCCTCTCCATAAAACAAAATTCCCTGCATTTTCCAGTTGTTTCGATCCAGTGGCTACCCTGCAAGTGAAACGTAGAAAAAACTGGCTCACTTTTATCACAGCACAGGAAAAACAAAATGTAATCTTTACAGCGATTTCAGAGTAAACTTTACCTGCAACAAAAATTACCTTCACGTGTTAAGATTTACCCACCACATTATCTACTTGAAAATTACCCGCAACAAAAATTCACTTCTGTTTTTTCTGTGATCTTAATTTTTTTACACCGTAAATGAAGCCTAATATTTTGTGTGAAAACAAGATCCTCTTTCGGATCTGGGACTCGTTTTATTATAAAAGGATTTATCTTCCTTCCTGTGCGAGTAAGAATACCGCGAGTCATGAACTTATAGTTTTCTTCGAAGAAAGAGAAACGCCTTTTTGATTCTTGATATCGATAGAGTCCTCCAAGGCCGTTCTAAAATCTTCAAGTCATTCAGTTTTAAATCACACTTATCCGTTAGCAGTTGTCATCATCTGATTGTAATTGATACGTGTTTTTTCCCATGGAGAGTCTTCATTCTTGATGTTTGGGTGTGATGACAGGTTGCGTTTTTATTCTAAGAAGTTATGTTGTCCTTATTTCATCAAAAGAAAATTGTCTCATTCTAATGAAAATAAAATGATTTTTAATTCAATCAGTCGTGGGCGAGACTGAATGAAATGATTTTTCGAAAATTAAAGACTGAACTCTCAAATTAATCATGTAATAACTCTTTATGGCAAGATTTATTTACTCGGGCGGGTCAAAAATTCATTCATAGTCAACAATACGAGGATTGGTTTGATGCAACTCTTCATTCCTTTTTTCTCAGAGCTAGTCTTTTTACTTCTCAATACTTACTTCATCCCATGTCACTTACCATTTTTTTTCATCGAAATAAGACCACATAGAAAAGTAGCCTTTCAGGGTAAGAATCTCTGCACTACGTTTTTGTTTCTTTTCGTTAATATAATGACCAAGCGCAACGGTCTCAGAGGTAAAAAAATTCGGGTTTTTTCACATTCCATCTGAGTTATCAACGGCATGGAAAAAAGTGCTATATAAAAGTTGTAGATCTTTAAAAATGACAGCTTTTCTGTTGTGTTACTTTCTTTTTATAAACAACTGTTTTCAAACAAAAAAATAAAAAAGTAAAAGTAAAAAATTTGATCGAAATTCGAAATCCATATGTTTCTTGAATATTATTCATGTAAAAAGGACTTAATAAAATATACTATCAATTTAAAATTCTTCTTTTCAGATTTCAAAACAAAAAAATTTTTAATTCTCACCCTAAAAGACAACTTCAGATATGATTCCAGTTCGATCTAAAAACAATTTGCTATTTCCGTCTCGCTCTAAATACCTATTTAGAACAATTTACGTTCACAAGAAATGAGATATCGAGTTTGAAATTTGGAAACCTAAATAAAACGCAGGAAGGAATGTTTATCTGGCCTCAATTCTTGTAATTACGAGAAAATAAAATAAAAAGTTTTGGAAAAAAATTCTTTGTAATTATAAAAATTATGGACCAGATAAACATTTCCTGGTGCTTTTTATTTAGTTTTCAAAATTTTAACTCGATATCTCATTTAGTGTAAAGGTAAGTTGCGCGAAAAAATGTTATACCTTTACATGGTATCTCCGATTACACGTATCATTTATATAAAAATACGGGGACTTTTACTTACAGCGCACCTGGTACGAAAGCAGAGGTTTTTGTACAATTTAGGATTTAAATTATACGAGTTCAGAATTTAAATGTATCTCATTACAGAGGCTTTTATGAATTTTCTGAGTGCATGTTGAAATGAAGAAATTAAATTCCTCTAAATAGCTTTACAAACTAATAATAAATGTATGAAGTATTTAATTATTATTCTTAATCAGTACTGTATTATATATTACATTATAGGCATACTCCGCACTTTTTTTAACTTAGCACTGAATTTGATTGAAGATATTTTACTTTTGAGAAAAAAATATTGAAATAGTAGGGGAAAGGTGCCCAACAGGAGTCAGAAAACTCTAAACTTGTATAGATGCTCGTTTTTAAATTACCCTGAAAAGCTTGACGTACGTAGGGAAATGAATTTTAACTCTTCGGGTGGTTAAAACTGCAAGGAAAAAGAGTATTTGATCAATCAGTTATGAGTAGTGACCTTTGAATCCCTGTGTACCTGTGTAACTACAAGTGTACCTACACAATTCAGGAGTAAAAAATCTTTTTGTCACAAATTGGGTAACTCTAATGCTGTCAGATTATAAGTTTTACAGAAGCGAAAAATTGTTGAACGGACTTTTTTTCAACTATTAGTTGAGAGTATGAAGTAAAATAACCTGTAATTGTGACCTGTTTAAAAATTATTTAAAACAAAACTTAAATAGGAGAAGCATGCAAATACAACTTTTCTAAAAGACGTCAGTACAATAGAGTCATAGATATTCAGTGATATAACGCATTTCATTCAATAATTAAAGTTTTTGGACGCATCCAGCAACACTTTAGCTCGGGAGTGGACTTCAGTTTCTTATTCAAATTGTAACTTGAATTTTTGAGAATGTTTTCTTTGCATTCCTATAAAACGGCGATTTTGGGCTTTAACTCATTAGTACTGTATGTAGTCAAAATTATTTTTTACGTAAGATATATATATATATATATATATATATATATATAATATGGATTGACCGAAAAAACTTAAAATAATTAGATTCCTTAGTAATAGCATTGGAAAGTTTCTTTTGTGGCATTACGAAAAAATTAAAAAAGAAATTTCAACAAATTTCTCACCATTGGGCAAGTCGAATGAAAATGTTCAAACTTTGAATTTTTTTAATTTTTTGTGAATGCAAATTTTTGTTTCTATTTAAGAATCAGGCATAATGGCGAAATGAGGGAAAGAGAATAAGTGACAAAATAGTGCGCTAAATAGCAAACAGATTGTACTCAGTTATTTAATGACAGCACTCTACATTACAAAGATATCTTTTCTTTAGAAAATTGGATAAAATGCTGCAGACAGTTAAAAACTATACTAAAAGTCATGAATGCGCACGGTGGGCTTGAATCATTTTAAGCTTGAAAGTTTTTGCACGCGGTTTTTCTTTAACAAATACATATTCTTGCATATTTTAAGTTATTCTTTAGGAAGTTTTATTCTAAACAAAATTCAGTAAAAAGTATTATAAAAAAATTAGATGAATTAAAACTGTTTTATGGAGGTTTTTGTATAGCAGAATTTTTTTTATCATTAAGGTTATTAAAGCGTTTTGGCCACCCAAATTTTATTTATTGTTCATTACTTCTGGATAGTTTTTACACATTTTAAAGATAAAAAAATCTGCACGCTTCGCGGGAAAATTCTCATCGCGCGTCTGGGGCGCGCGACTGTTGGATCTCGCGGTTCGCGCTCGATAATATATTCACCTCGCGCCACGCGCTCGGACGTATTTACATCGC
This sequence comes from Andricus curvator, assembly GCA_932195095.1. Taxonomy (NCBI): domain Eukaryota; kingdom Metazoa; phylum Arthropoda; class Insecta; order Hymenoptera; family Cynipidae; genus Andricus; species Andricus curvator. The sequence continues at coordinate 7,395 of CAKNYM010046399.1, read as the reverse complement.
GCTTTACGCTCGGTTCCTCTAGATTTTTGAACTTCGTTTTAGACTTCAATGAAAAGAAAAAGTTTATTTGCAAACATTATAAAATTATCAAAACCTCTACATATGAAGTGATTGTTACATTTGTTTTTATTTTAGACTGAAATGGAACTTTCTTTACTTAAGGTTCTATCGACCTTAAGGAAAACATTCTCATCCAGACACTCGCGCTTCGCGCTCGATATTTGATTTGAAAATCATTTGAACCGTATGATATAAACAAAAAAGTTTGAGCGCACTTACGGCGTGCGATTTGGCCGACGCGCTTCGCGCTCCGAAATACATTGATCGCGCACTTTGTGTTTCGTGTTATATGTTCTTCATATACAAATTAATAAATTTGTATTTGATTTCAAATGAAGAATAATGATATAATTTAGGCAACAAAAAAGCCGTTTTTCAAAAAAAGTTAATTTTTTCATTTTGAATGTATTCTTATAACAAAAATTGATTGCAAAATTTGTAAATCTTTTTTGAATGCACAACTTTTGTTCATTCATCTGTTTTCGTACCTTGCATAGTTTTTCCAAAAATTTGATTTTTTTACTGTCAATGATATTTTCACGAATAAAACAAAAATTACGCATCCTATCGAAACATGATAAATAAGAAATTTGTACCTCTTTTTTGGATAAACAAATTTTGTCTCTTCATTTTTTTCGTAGCTTGTGTTATTCGCCTAAAAATGGAATTTTTCTATTTTCAATGCTGTTTTTTACGAATAAAACAAAAGTTATGCGTCATATCAAAAAGTGAATAATAAAAAATTTGTAGATCTTTTTTAGATGCACAATTTTGGTCCATTCATCTTTTGTCATATCTTGCATATTTCGACAGAAAAATGGAATTTTTGATTTTTCATTATTTTTTTGTGCAATCAAAATTTGAATTTTTGATTTTTCAAAAAATTCAAAAAGTTGTTATAAAAATATTGTATGGTGTTCAAAAAGTAACGTTTTTCTCCTCCTGACTTTTTTCCATATCGTGCGTTTTTTGGCTTAAAATATTCGTTTGTTTTTTGGAATTTTGAAAATGCTATAACTCCGGTAATTTTTTTTTCATCAGAAAAAGTCATAAGGGTATTTTGTTTGTCTTTTTCAGTACTACCAATAACCGTGCATAGAATTTCCAAATCTTTAAAAAAAGTGGTCTCAAAAATTTTTTAAATGTGCTCACTTTTTGAATTTTTATCCAAAGTAGCTGGTTAACGAACTAGTTTTTGCTTTTAAGGCCTTGAAAAAATGTGCCAAAGCACAATCCAATCTGATCAATCTTTCGAAAGTTATCATGCCTACACGATACTACAGACTACAGACAGACCGACACCTTCGTAAAAATCGTTTTTTTCTGACTACACCTACACCTACTCTTAAATCATCAGAAAGATACTTTGTGTAAAAAAACATTGGGTTCAACAAATTTTAGGTTGAAGATGGTTGAGCCTCACCGTGCACGCCTGCTCGCAACCACTAAAGTTTGTACCCCAGGAATTATGTTTTGGGGATGCCAAAATTTATGTGAATTTTTCTCGAAAGGAACATTATTAATATTTATTAATATTGATTGACTTTCCGCTGTTGTATAGATTTTAGGAAATGTATGGAAGACAGGAGTTTTATTTTTGTTCTAGGCTTTAGTGCATTTTATGAAAATGTTATGAAAAACAAAAGCATGTTTACAAATTTTCTAACAATTTCAAAGAAGAAAAGAATTTTCTAGTGTCAGGGTACAGCGCTTTATCGCTATCCTACTGTTTTCACGCATCACTGGACACGGCACATCCCCCATGGCTCCTCTCATCGGAAACCGCCGCGCGGCGTCAATTCTCGGAAGGCTCAAATCAAGTTACTTCTTATCCAAGTTCGAGTGTATCTTGTCCAGTGTGCGTTAACGTGGCCCAAGAAAATAAAATATTTTTTCGTTCTTGTCTCAGCCCCCATGTTCCTTCATTTGGTGTAAAAATAATTTTGCTTTTTTTAAATTAAAAAAATGTTTAAACCGTGGTCTAAGACCTTGAAACGCTAAGAAGTCTTAAGTCTTTTTTTTGTGTGTGTAAAAATGACAAATGACTCACATAAAAAAAATAAGCGTGATAAAAAAATCCCTTGAAGTGCAAAAACACCCTCTATAGGAGGTTGAAAATTTATAATGTGTTTTTTGTTCATATATTTGAGATATTTTCGGCCTTTAATATGATTAAAAATTATGTAAAATTTTTAATGTGCGCCAGTAATATAAAACTACCCTTAAACTTTTGAAAACTACCTTTTAGAATGTTATTTTGCTTTTTGCATAGATCTTCACATAATTTCTAATAATAAAAATACTAGGATGACTTCAAAATTATTATTCAAATATTTCATAGTTATTGCATAGTGGGCAAAAAGTTAAAAATTGCAGAAAAAATCGCATTATATAGTATTAATATAGAAGAAGATAGCTATAAACAATAATAATTTGTTCAAACAATTATTTTTGGTAAATTGAATTAAATAATAACTCACTCCAAGTGAAGACTGGACAAAAAGTTGGAAATTTCAGAAAAAACTGCGACTTTCCAACTCTATTCTGAGAGAAAATTGCTAATAACAATAATAACTTGTTTAAATAATTTATTTAAGCATCTAATTATCAATATAAAGCAGTATTTTACGTATTGGAAACAATTTGCATTAAAGAAAACGCAAAAAAATCATAATTATCGCCAAAAACTCGCAAAACCCAGTTTTTACTTATGGGGTTTTTTTTGGGACCCTGTAAAACAGAATTATGTGAGTGATATACAAAAAGTAATATTTTATTCGTATTCTATAGCTAATAGTGAAGAGAAATATTGAGTTTCAACTCGATTCACCTAATATTGACGATTCTGAATAAAATTTACAAAAACGTCTTTTTTTCTTATAGGAAATAAATGGATTTATTTTTGTGTGGATTCGAACAAATTTCCGGGCAATATGCTTGAAAATAGGAGAGAAAACAATTTGGACCACCCCAATGTACAGTGGACAGGATATTATGCGAAACAAAAAGATTACAATTTTTTGTCTGAAAAATAACTTTGAGAGGTCACCTTTGAACTAATTGCGCTAGGACACTATTTTTTTTTTAAATGGGACCTAACAAGTTTTTTCATATTCGGTAAAAATTCTCAGGAGGCATCCCCAGAACATAATTCCTAAGGTACAAACTTCAGCCTGCTCTTTTAAGTTTTAAGAGAAACTTGCGTTCAGAGCAGGCGTGTGTGTGCAGTTGTAACTCTCAATTTTCGAGGTCTGTCCAGTATGTATTCAACCTTGTGGCGTGCCAGGATTAAGAGTTAATTCTGGTCAACGGCGATGATATCCCCTTCAAAGTACTCCCCTTTAAACGCCACAACCTTCTTTCAGCGATCCTGCCACTATAGGAAGCACCCCTTTAGTCACCTTTCGGAGTAGCTAACAGCTCCTTCGTTGCATTCTTTTTTTATTTCCTCTATTCTTTGAAACCGTTCTCCTTCTAGAGGATACTTCAATTTGGGAAATATACAGAAATCACAGGGAGTCAGGTCGGAACTGTATTGGGCTGCGAAGTTTGTTAAGGCCGTGTTTCACCAGAAATTGCTGAATAAGCTACGATGAATGGGCAGGTGCGTTCTCAAGGTGAAGGACCCCGTCGCCGCTTTTCCACAAATAAGATCGTTTCCTCCTTACTGCCTCACGTAATAACTTTAGAACTTCTTGGTAATACTCTTTGTTTACCGTCTGACCTTTTGGAGCGTATTCATGGTGCACAACACATTCCTGGCTCCACATTTTGAGGTGTTTTAGCTGTTGCGAATCTGCTAGAGCGAGTGACACTTTCAACTGAAGTACGACTACTTTTAAATCACATAAACCACTTTTTAATTTGAGTATCACTCATACACTCATCACCATACATTTTCCGAATCAGAAATATGGTTTCCGAACATGAGTGGCAAAATGTTGGCAAAATTTAATGCAAACTCTTTGTTCAGTGCGTTCCGTCACCTTCAAATGCGACGCATAAAGGAAAAATGGAAAAAGAAAGGAATAAATGAAAAAAAAAACAGGAGACTAATTGGCTTGATATCGTAGAATAATGTCTTAATAGGTTTTCGGAGGGCCTCTAGAGGGCTTAATTTATATTGGATTTAGGCCATCTTGTAGTCCTCCAAAGTGGCGCATAAATCCATTTTTCCCACTTGTAGGACTGAAAGAGGGCTTAATTCAAACCCTATTTTAGACCTCCAATGTCTTCAGGGTAAAATATGAAAAAAAGTCGGACTGAGAAGAAGAAACCAAATTTGTGGTCTTTTCTTTACATTACAAGGTTATAATAAGCTATAGCTTAATTTAACACTACAACATATAACGCACTTCACTAACGGAGCCTATCGCACGCTGGGTGTATCGGTCGAAACGGTCCTTATATACTAACCAAGAAAATTCTTAGCGCTTGTGAGAAACGACCAGTGCCGGGCCGAAAATTGTTGGTGTCCCGAGTCATATTTAATTTTCTTATTTTAACCTTGGATATTTGTGTGACATTTCTCACTGAAGTTTTGTATAATACCTAGGGGTGAGAGGGTTATGGAAGTTGGTTTTAAATTTAATGTCCTATACATTATGATCAAAATATGATCTTGATGTGTGTATTTTTTAAGGTAAAGCTCACGTTATCAGCGACAATCGTTATTACTCAAATGCTATTTATTTTAACAATATAAAGATTGTAGAATAAAAAGTATACAAAGTAATAATTTCGAAGTGCTTAATGTAACAAAGAAGAATTTTTCCAGACATTTTCAACAGTCAATAAATGTTTTTACATAATTTAAAGTAAAGTATGTTGCAAAACCCAGATATACTTTCTTGCTTTCTGAAATACGTACGGTGCCGTTGTGCCTCGTACGTCATGTTGCAAGATTTAATTAATTTTAATATATCTATAACGTTCATATAACCAATTCATTATATCAGAACCTTTAAAAAATTCTTTACCTATTTAAAAATAATGTTTTCATTTTTGTCTTTCAATATTGTAAATACTTCATTTTTGCCAAAGACTTTTCCATCTGTTTCCACCAGAACTGTTTTTTCATCATTACTCTTTATGACACGTATTTTAAAACAGAAATTACATTTAAGCACTATTTTTCCAACCAACCATCGCTAGCTGATGTAAAAAATTAATATAAAAATCCACAAACACGGGCGTTATTTATAATATCCACCGTGCCCCACACCGCGGCAGACAGTGGGCCAAGCGTCAAAATTTGTTCCAAAACAGCCTAGAGCCGACAATTAATAATCACTTTTATTTTTTTTTACATTCTCATCCTAATGAGAAGGTATTGATTTTATGTAAAATTTTACTTGGTCGGTTTTCACCGAATTGCCGCGTTTAGAGACCACCTGAGCTCGAAAAAACGATTTTCACCAAGGTGTCTGTCTGTAGTCTGTCTGTAGTCTGTCTGTCTGTAGGCACGATAACTTTCGAAAAAATGATCAGATTGGATTAAGCTTTGGCACATTTTTTTAAGCCCTGAAAGAAAAGGACCAGTTCGTTAGCCAGCTATTTTTGATAGAAATTCAAAAAGTTAGAGCATTTTCAAAATTTTTGAAATAATTTTTTTTCGAAACTTCAAAATTCTATGGAATGCAATTTGTAGTACTCAAAAATCTGAACAATTTATCTCTGTAACTTTTTTCGATAAAACGAAAACTATCAGAGTTATAGCATTTTCAAAATCCAAAAAAACTAAAGGAAATCAACATTTTAAGCCAAACAATGCACGATATGAAAAAAAGATAAGAATAAAAAAACGCTTTTTTTGCAAGCCCAACAAGATTATCATATCAACTTTTTTAATTTTTTTGAAAAATCAAAAATTCAAATTTTGACCCCATGAAACATATAAAAAATAAAATAAAAAATTCCATTTTGCTTTCAGACTATGCGAGATACGAAAAAAGATGATTAGACCAAAAGTATTCATCCAAGAAAGATCTACAAATTTGTTGGTAATTATTTTGTTATAGGACGCGTAGTTTTTGTTTTAATCGTGAAAAATGACATTACACAATTAACAAAAAATCAAAATTTTACATTCTCATCCTAATGAGAAGGTATTGGTTTTATGTAAAAAAATTTAAATATAGTTTCCTATGAATAAAACAAACACAGTTTGACCAGAAACGGAATTTTCGATTTTGTGGTAGCATTTTTAGTAAATTAAACCAAAACTGTTTCTTAAGCAATTAAGCGTTTTTCTTTGAACTTCAAAAAAGTGTGTGGGTATTGTAATGAGAATGTGTTCCTTAAGGCCGATGGAGCCTTAAGTAAATAAACTTCTCTCTCAACAATTTTAATTTTCTTCTAATTTAAAATATTAAAATTCATAATTATAATTTAGTGAAAATAAATTTTGTAATAAATATAATTTGTAATTTTAATTTAGTAAGGGAACGTGCACATACTACGTGACACGTTTTTTTTTGTTTTAACAAAGACGAGAATAAAATGTGCATGAAGCCAAAAGGGATACAACGATATAAATCAAAGAAAAACGCGTCACGTAGTATGGGTACGTTCCCTAATGCTAAGATAGCGGCATAATGGTTTCAGGGTGGGGCAATATGATATAAGAATTGGGAAAATGTCCTGAAAAGATTAGAGTTGATTATAAAATAGAAAAAGGAGGTAATAGTGCCAAAAAGAATGGACTAAATGGTGTAATGAAGGGGAAAATTGGGGAACATTGTCATAAAAATCGGCTTAGTTGCATAAGGATAGGACAAGTTGGCATTACGAATTGGAAGAATATCATATAATATGAAACAAGGTTACATAAAGATCGGCAAACCGTAAGAATGGAGAAAAGGGAATAAATGGCAAAATAGTACGAATATGGGGAATATTTTCAAAAAGAGGGGCATACTGGTATCAGGATCGGGCAAAATGAAATAAGTTTTGATGGAAAAAAAATGGCAAAAGGAAGGAAATAATGGCAGAAGGAGAGGCACAATAGCATAAGAATGGGACAAAGTGGCATATGGAGGAGAGCACTTCTTTCCTACTTTACTTTCTTATTATATAGAGAGAATATAGAGTTACAGACTGTAGAAAGATTTATTCTTCATTTTCTTTTAAGACTGAGAAATTCGGAAATATAATTTCCTATGGCTACCGAGATTCACCAAGATTTGGCAAAGATTTCGAAGGACGTTATGAGAATTCGCAACTTTCGCAAGTAGAAGAAAATAAGAGAAGACGAGGCTTCAATTTTTTTTTAAATTTTCTTTCACCTAATAAGTTTAAAATAGAATAATTGGATATATATATATATATATATAT
>CAKNYM010046398.1:86914-188760 GCA_932195095.1 Andricus curvator | reverse complement strand
CCCAAAAATTGTACCCCCTCCACTTTGATAAATAATTATCAAAATTAATTAATTTTTGGTGTGAGGAGTACTATCTAATAGGACTACAATTGTGCCAATTTTTAGCCCGATCGGACAACTTTCATTTTCGAGGTGGGTACACTTCAGAAATTATGCCCCGTATGTATAGCCATTCTGAAAAGTGAACCAGGTAGTCTTGGTGTTTAAAATACATCTTGCTCAAGAAAGTAAACCCGATACTCCAGGTGTTAAAAATACATCTTCCCCTAGGAAGTTGTATTCAGAACTGAAATAGAAGGCAATCTGGCTACTTTTCCAAGGTCACGTCCTTCTCAGGAGTAAACCTCGTAGTCCAGGTATTTAGAATATATCTTCTTCGAGCGAGATGCGTTAATAACTGAAGTAGGAGGCACCCTGAAAATTTTTCTGAGGTTTCGTCCTCCCAAGAAGTAAATCTGGTAGTTCAGGTGTCTAGAATACATCTTCTTCGAGCGACGTGCGTTCATAACTGAAGTAGGAGGCACCCTACCAGTTTTACTTCTTAGAAGGACGAGACCTTCGAAAGCCGATGAGGGTGTCTTAAATTTCAATTATGAATACAACTACTTTGAGGAAGATGTATTTTAAACACCTGGACTACTGGGATTACTTTTTAGAATAACCAGACCTTCGAGATTCGATCAGGGTGTCTTAAATTTTAGTTACGAACAGATATCTCCCGAAGAAAATGTTTTTCAAACACCTGGACTACCGGGTTTACTTTTCAAAATAACCAGACCTTCGAAATCCGATTAGGGTGTCTTAAATTTCAGTTATGAACACAACTTCCTCGAGGAAAATGTATTTTGAACACCTAAACTATTATCAACTTCATCAATCACTTTTTTATTATTTCGAAAATTATTTCTTAACTCTCAATGAGATTCGTGTTCAGAATAAAATTTGAAGATACAGCTCCCATTCGCAATTCACTTTTGGGAACTGCTAGTAGGCCCTGAAGTGGTGCTCCTTATTTTTTATTGATCCTCTAAAGCGAATCATATTAAGTTGAAATCCTAGATCGAAATAGCTGCAACAATTTGATATCACCAGTTTTAGTGCATGTGTGTATTTCTAATTATTATTGAGGGGACGTCAACAAATTACGTATGATGATTTGAAAGGATGGAATGGGGAGAGCGGTTCGAAGATCTTACACAAAAAAAAGTTTTCACTCAAAAAATAATAAATGCAGAGATATTACAACTCACAATCAGAGAAAAGTCTGGAAGAAATTTGATCAGTTCTAGAAAAGGTGTTATATTTTTAACAAAATACGTGAATTTCTAACCAAATAGTTGATTTTTCGACCAAAAGATGAAATTTCAACCAGGAAAAATTAATTCTATATTTTTAAAGATATATTTGGAACAAAAATTGAATAGATCAATTTGAGTTAATTTTCAACCAAGAAGAATTATTTGCCACCAAGAAGATTACCATTCTATTTCAGTTAAAAAAATTTGCAATAAAAATACAATGAATTTTCAACTAAATATTGAAAATTGCATTGAAAGAAATTAATTTCAAACTAAAATAATGAATCTCCAAACAAAAAATTAATTTTTCAAGAAATTAGTATAATATTTAGGATAGTGGTGGAACTGTTATTTAAAGACAAGATATTCAAGACTGCGTCCTCTAAATTTCAGATTTTTGTAATAATTCTCCTGAATCATAGTCACAGTCCGTTGAACTTGTTTAAAGCTCTTGAAAATTAATTGGAATCGTTGAAAATACCTCTAAATGCTCTAATACCTCTGAAGTGCTTTAAAATCCTTTCAAATTGTTGAAATCTTCAAAAAACACCTAGGAATCTTTTGAAATAGCTCAAAATGTTTCAAATCCTTTGAAATATTTTGACATACTTTGAATTTTTTTAAAGCTTTTAAAAAATCCTTGAAGTTCTTAAGAATACCTTCGAATCTTTAAAATCCTTCGATATCCCTTAAAATTGTTGAAATATATTGAAAATCCCTGGAATCGTTATAAAAATCCTTGGAATTTCCTTTATATTTTTTGAATATTTCGAAATTTTCAAGATAAATAAATTTCAAATGCTTTGAAATCTTTTCAAATCCATTCAACTTGTTTGAAGTTCTTTAGAATTGATTGGAATCTTCAAAAATACCTTGAAATAACTAAAATCTTCCGAAATCCCTTCATATTATTGAAAACTATTAAAAATTCCTTCAAATCCTCTAAATCCTCTTTGGTGAACGAAAATCTAATGAGAATGCCTAGAAGTCTTATAAAATACCCTAAAATATTTTAAATCCTTTGAAATTTTTTGAAATACTCTCAAATATTTTAAAGCTCTTGAAAATTCCTTCAAGTTCTTGAAAATACCTTCAAATCTTTCAAGCCCCTTGAAATCCCTGAAAATTGTTGCAACCTATTGAAAATCCCTCGCATCGTTTTAAAAATTCTTAAATCTTGAAATAAATTTAAATCTGTAGGAATAACTCAAAATATTTGAAAATCACATCAAATGTAAAATCCCAATCCAAATTCTTTGGAGATGTTGCAAACTTTAGAAAATAATTTTAAACCTTTTTTAAATACCCTAAAATTTTACAAATCATATATTAAATCCTATCAAATCTTCAAAAATTTAAGAAAATTCTTCAAAACAGCATGGAATTTTTGAAATGATGGGAAATGTTTTGAAATATTTGAAAATCTCTTCAAATCTTTGGAATACTAGGAAAATCCTTAATCATTGCAAAATTCTTTGATTAAAAATTAAGACATTTTAGAGATTTAAAAATTTGGATTAGAATTTCTAGATATCTACTGGAATTCCCAAAAAATCCTTTGACATTTTAGGAAGCTTTTTTGAATAATTAAAAGTACCATAAGAAATCTTAAATGCTATCAAATACTTGAAATCCCTTATAAAGTTTAGGAAATACGAAATCAAATCATTCCCATATAATAACTTAAATTGGGAATTGTGATAAATTAATAGAAAAGTTTAATTAAAGAAGGTCATTGTGTGAAAATGTTAAATTTAGTAAATAATTAGAAGGAATTTTTGTAATACTTTTAAATAGACAACGTTCTCAAAATCACAATTTTCACATATAAATTATATAATTACCCATTCTATAGAAAGCAACTCGGTTTATTTTCCAACGTCTTGTTACAGATTTTACAGAAAATCTTACATGATTTGCAAACGTATATTATTTACAGAAGTTTCCTTATTATAGTCAGAGAATTCTCGATTATTTTTTTCATTGAATAAATTTTTAATTAAGTTGAAAATTCCTGTATTTTGTAGAAACTTTCTCTTCCGTGGTAGAAAATTAATCTCCTTGGTGACTAATTCACCTTTTTGGTTGAAAATACATGTATTTTGTTAAAAACGTATCTTTTTTTATAGAAAATTAATATTTCTGGTTCAAAATTCGTTTATTTTGCTTGAAAATTAGTTTTTCATTGAAAACTAATTTTGTTACTGGAAATTTAATCATATCATGTTTTCTTGAATATCAATCTTCGTCAATTAAAAATTTCACTATTTTTTGAAAATTTCTATATTTTGTTTAACATCTGTGTTTTGTGGTAGAATGCTCACCCTTATGGTGACTAATTTACCTGTTTAGTTGAAAATTCAACTATCAGATTTGAATTTCTAATAAAAAATAAAATATTTGGTTGAAAATTCATTAATTGTGTTACAAATTATTCTTTTTTGGTAGAAAATTAAGCTTTTTGGTTAAAATTTCATTCCTTTGGTTGAAAATTAAACTATACCGTTGAAAATTTATTTTATTTAGGTAAAAACTTATTCCTATAACTCAAAATTAAACTATTCAATTTTTGTTTAAAAATGTATCCTTATTAGATGAAAATTTATCTATTATATTGAAGATATGTCTCATTTGGAACAAAATAAAAAATGCATGATTTTAGTTAAAGGTTCCTTTCTTTGGTTAAAAATTTAACAAGAAATGGTGAAAATTTTTGTTGTTGTTGAAAATTAATTTTTTTTCCTAAAAATGTGGCTTTTTTATTTTTGCTGCAAAATTGATCTTCTTCAGTTGTTGAAAATTTTTTTTTTTTCAGTCGAAAATTCCATTATTTTGGTAGAAATATCAACTATTTGAGAATTTAAATATTTTTTGAAAATTCTCTTTTTCTTGGATGAAAATAACTTTTTTAACTGAAAGTATTATAATAAAATTTTACATTGATAATTCTCAAATTCACCGCCCTTCAATTGAAACTCAATTCTTAATTATGTTTGTGAATTTGGCAACATTCCTTCCTTCGAGTTTTTCGGAATACCAAATCGGCATCAAGGAAAAGCGACAACATTGCTTTCGAGATTTTCGTGAGACACTTATTTTTCAGAGGAAGACTGTTTTGATGATTAAGAAAAAAATTCAAGTTTTAAGATTCAATTTTGAATTTATTTATTGAACTTGATAAATGTTTAACTAAATAGAATTCGAAATTTAAGCATAATGATATGGGAAATTTTCATTTTTGCCATCTAAAAATTTATATAGTTTTTTTCCTAACGTATAAGTACAAGGGTGGGCATAAGATATGAAATTTTCTCCAGCATACTTTTTAAAAAGTGTCGAGAAATAAAAAACACCTTATTGTTGGTAACTTATGAATTTATTTACCCAATTGAATATACATCATTTTCAGTTGAAATTTTCAGAAACATACGAAATTAGATGATTGGAATTATGAACTATAGAATTGGGATATTTGAAAAGTGTCCAGGTTACAAATGGATGATATGATAGCATTTTTATTTGAAATTGCAAAATAAATATCCTCAAAGAATTTATTGTTTATTTTTGGCCCCTTGCCATTCAAAGCATCAGCGTCTATAAATCGGGCCCGAAGAATGTTCATCATACATCACTCTCATTTTTTGTATACGTTCCTCAAAGTTTGTATGGCTTTCGCGTTCCCCATTTGTTAATAACTCTTCAAGATAGATTTCCCTAGTGTCAGGTATTGTTATAAATATTTGATTGACGGCACGTAAACATATTATAGCTGCCTCGATCTCGTATTCCTTGAAACCCGCATAGCCCATATACTTCTGCCTGCCTACCATTATGTCAGCTGATTTCGGTAGTTGAACGGAAGTTTCTTGTGTCTCATAGTGTAATCTACCCTCAAAATTACCTTGAGATGAACAAAAATAAACGTCATAGTGTTGAAAATCCCCACGTGGTGGATTTATCGCCCAAGAAGGTCGATTTTGGGTCTCATGGAGAACAACAGTAAACTTATGGAAATTCATCCATCTTATCACAACGGTAGCACTTCTGGCAGCAGCCGAGGTACTAGCCGATGTACTAGCAGTGGCAGCAGCACCTAAGTTTGTGAGAAAAAATTTATATTTATCAAATTTATGTACACCAGTAGCATCAAGGATTTAAAAATGGTAATCAATAAAGTAGGGGAGACCACCGTACAGTAGATAATGAACCTACAGTAGATAATCGTTAATTAAAAGCGCAGATATACCTAGAATGGTTATTTCTATTTCTAATTTATTACCAAATATAGAGTCATAACTGTTTATTAAATTAATTACTTTCCATACATTTGTGTTTTAAATTCATGATTATCTACTGTAGGATCATTATCTATTGTAGGGTGGTATCCTCTATTTCTCGAATGTTGTAGCTCGAGTTCGATAAATTATATGACCTACGAAAATTGTGGCAAAAATCTTGAACGAAGAGGCAGCAATACCTTCAATTTTATGTTTGACTTAAGCTAAAAAGGTATGAGAAATTTTGACGGGTTTCCGAGATATGACTATAAATGTCCAAACGTGTGTCCGGCGAGTTTTAGTCGGTCCAGACCGGTTCAGATCAGTCGACGCAGATATGCTCGGACATTTCCATAGAGTTGAAAATGGTACACAGTAGCCTTGTTCTATTAGGCATATTATTCATCATTAATTCAATTTCTAAGCGATTTTGTTTATTGTTCAAGTTCAAACTGAGAAAGATTAATTTTTAACAAAAAATATAATAGGGGAACGACGGGGAATGCGGTGCACATAAAAGAAAATGCACAATTAAAATTCAAATATAAAGTGAAATATCGTACTAAAATATATTTCGTTTAGGACAATATCTTACCAATGCTCTATGCATGAAGATAATTTAATTGAAGTTCATTAAAACATTTAATTAATGTGTTTTCCAAAAACTGCATCTGCGCCACGTTGTCCTACCTTGTTTGGTAATGTGGCGCGTTTCGATTTCAATTCATAATTATGAAGGGGATGGCTCTCCTATAAAGGCCTGTAGAATAAATGTGTCATGAGATTTGAAGAAGGCCGAGTGGCGGCGCTGACTGTACTTTTAGGTCGCCAATTATTCAAATGCATGGGGAAAATACAAATTTAATTTATTTTAATTGCTAAAATTCGTTTTTTGCATATATTTATCTCGGAAAAATATTTTGTAGAATAATGAATATCCAATTAATTAATAAGTACTAATGAAAAGTGAAGAAAACATTATTCTGATGATTAAATACGAATACACTTTTCACAGAGTACCAATAATAATTCTACAGAGTGAACATTACATTTTTAGCATTGACATATGTAAATATTGTAAACTGTGAAAATAGTAAATTTAAATTGAATTTTATTGACATTTATAATTATTATTGAAAATTGAAATTAACGCTTGATTGAACTAAATTATAAAAATTTATATATATTTTTTGAAGCTAGAAAATAATTTATTTTGTTTTGCTATAAGACGTGTATAAAAATTAATTATAATAATAAAAAATATCTATTGTTAAAAATGTGTCGGATATTTCTAACGATTTATATTATAAAGGATAGGATTTATAGAATAAATAAATATTGATAAAGTTATAGAATAAAAAAGTGTATTTATTGTAAACAATATTTAATTAAGAATTAACAGAGTATAAATAAAAATACTTGATTATAAACGAATAAATACTACCATTTGGAACACAATATGTACATGAAATTTAAAAACATTCATTTACGTTTGTGATCGCCCGACAGTACAATTCTTAACGCATTTTGATGTTTTTTTTTAAATGACCTTACGCCTTTCAAGTAGAATTAGTGACTTTAAATATTTCACTCAAACTAAATAAAATTTTTTTATTTAACAACAAAGTTTAATTTTGTTGTCTAACTTTTCAGTGATACCATTTATTTTAAGACTTTCAAATTCATTAAAAAAAAGGTCATAAATCAATGTAATAACTAACGAAAAATAATTTTAAGTGGGTTAGAGCAAGACAAATTTTTTTACAATGTTATAAACAAAGTAATGAACAAGAGTAATTTTTTCGTGATTCGCAAAGATTGGGTATTTAAAATCAATAGCCTTTGTGTGAAATATGAAACATTTTAATGTTTACTTACAATAAGTTAAGAATATTTGCTGTTTGCAAACAGCCAAATAATTATTGTCCGATCGTTTTACACATTGCAAATTTTAAAAGTCGCCAAAATAATTTTAAAAAAATCTGCCCGCTTCGCGGGCACATTCTCATAGCGCGCATGGCGCGCGGCTCGCTTCGCTCGCAAGTTTCAGCGCGCCTAGGGCGCGCACCTGTTGGATCTCGCGCTTCGCGCTCGATTATATGTTTATCTCGCGCTTCGCGCGCGATAATGCATTCTCCTCGCGCTGCGCGCTCGGACACATTTGTCGTCTAGGTTTTCACACTTCGTGTGCTCGCTATTGCGCGCTTCGCAGGCTAATACTCTCTTAGTAAGCTTCATCGTTATGACCTGCTTTTGGTTTAATTATGTCAGTTTTACATAAAAATAAGAACTAATTTACTTAAGGTTCTATCGACCTTAAGGAACACATTCTCATCACGACACTCGCGCTTCGCGCTCGATATTTGGTATGATCATCATGTGAACCTCGCGCTTCACGCTCGTTTCTGTTCATCGTATAATAGAAACCCAAAAGTTTGAGCGCGCTTGCTGCGCGCAATTTGGTCGTCGCGCTTCGCAACGACCATATGTTATGTTCAATGTTCTTCAGATAAAAATGACTAAAGTTGTATTTGATTTAAAATGAAGAAGGTAATTCCTCTACTTCAGCGTATATTTCCGTATCTTTATAATAAATCCTACAATCAGAAAGATTTTTTTCCAACTATCTGAAAAGGGGAGAAAAAAAGTATTCAAGTCGTTTTTGGAACATATATCTTGCTTTTTCATTCATAATCAAACCGACCCCTTGACTACCATGTGATTCCCTATCTACTCCTGACCATATTTCAAAACCTCAATCAAAGTTTCAGTCCATTCCGAGGCTACTTTATTGTTTGTATTATTCATGTTTAGATTGTACACCCAACTACCACCTTTATGCGCGAAATTTGTTGTGCGAGTCGAAATCATGCCCAAGTTAAGTAGTGATTCGTCGTATAGTGGAGAGTCCAGTTCTTACGTCAGTCCCACCAAAACTTCTGTTACGGGGGAGGGGGGGGGGCGAGGACAAGGAATGGAAACCGAGAGAGTCGCAATTGGTTGATGTTTTATACTGAGAAGGTCACCAGCATTCAGCAGCGTTCTATTAGATAGGAGTTCATATGTTTCCATCTGCGCATTCTCGGCCCACCTCTAAACGAGGAACCAATAACTCTTTTTTTTTTTAATATATATATTCATTTCGTCTATTTGGAACATAGTTCTTGAAATATAAATGTAATAGTCGAATTTTTTCACAGAAATTATTTTAGTAAACAAAGATCAAAACGCATTCTGAAATAAAAGTCAGATTTTCAGTCAGAATAAATTTTTTGAATTATTATTATATTTTATTGTTTCAATCGTTAGAAATAGTATTGAGAACATAAAAACAATGAAATATTGTGAAAAAACACACCCAAGATGAAAAATGAGGTAAATAAGCAAAGTTTTGATGAGAATGTGCCCGCTTATCGGGCCGATTTTTTCACTGTTAATGTCATTTTTTACGAATAAAACCAAAACTACACATCCTATCAAAAAGTGACCCATGAGAAATATGTAGATCCTTTTTGAATGCACAATTTTAGTCCAGTCATGATTTGTCGTATCTTGCATAGTTTGACCGTGAAATTGATTTTTTTGATTTTTCATTATTTCTTGTGCAATAAAAATATGAATTTTCGATTTTTCAAGAAAATTCAAAAAGTCGTTATGATAATCTTGTAGGACGTGCGAAAATAAACACTTTTCCTATCTTGACTTTTTTTCGTATCGTGCGTTGTCTGGCCGAAAATGTTACTTTTCGCTTTTTTGGGGGGATTTTGAAAATGCTGTAACTCGGACAATTTTCTTTTCATCAAAAAAAGTCCTGAGGATAAATTGTTTAGATTTTCGAGTACTATATGCGCCCGCACATATAATTTTCAAATATGGAAAAAAGTGGTCTAGAAATTTTTGAAAATGCTGTAACTTTTTGAATTTTCATCCAAAATGGCTGGTTAACGAACTCGATTTCTCTTTTTGCCCCCTGAAACTGTGTGCCAAAGCACAACCTAATCCGATTAGTCTTTCAAAAGTTATCCGATATACAGACGACGACGACGACAACGACAACGACAGACAGACAGACACCGACGTAAAAACCATTTTTTCTGACTCAGGGGGCCTCAAAACGTCGACATTTGATGGAATCCGCGAAAGTCATTTTTCACATAAAACCAATACTTTCTCATTATGATGAGAATGTAAAAATATGTGCTTTTAGATAATCAGAAAACGGAACATTTTTCCGGATAGTTTTTTTATGTCCAATAATTATTCTTAATAGGAAAAATAAAAACTGAAAAATTTGTAACTCTAAAATCAATAATAAATAAATATTGATAAAGTTGGAGAATAAAAAAGTGTATTTGTGAACAATATTCAATTTGGCATAAATGAAGAATTAATATACATGATATTAAACGAATAAATACTATGTACCATTTGGAACATTGCAATTCGCGTAACCAGAATTGCATTTAAAAACAACGCACTTATACCCCATTATTCTCGTTGATAACAGAAAAAACTTGATAAAATTTCAGTCTAAAAGCCTTAAAACTTAATTCTAAAGCAAAAATAAAAATTTAAAAGTCCGTTTTTATAATATCAAAAGCACACCCTCGGGCGTACTCAACATTTCCGTCACTTTCATTTCAGAGTGCCACGGGGCTGATCGTTATTGAATAAAAATGAAATTATGAAGAAAAATTAGTAGAATTTAATAAAAATAATATGAATATATTAGCGTTCAATATTATTAACATATTTGAGGGATTATGTCCGACGAAATTTCAAGAAAAAATGTTTTTTTAACAGTGCAGAATGTCTTATAATAATTTGAGGGTTATGTCTGCTGAAACGTCAAGACAACAATTTTTTGTCAACAGTGCATAATGACCAGTGCCATATTATTCGCATACGAATAGTATTTAATACAGATTTTTTACATAAAAGTTCATTAATTTTACTCAAAATGATAAACTTGATAGCATTCAAGAAACTCGGAACAGTATTTTTCCGAAAAATTTCATAAGTTTACGCGAAACTTCTGTAATTTTCTACTTATTTTTAGCTGTTCTGACAAAACAAGAGAACGAACCAAAACTAACTTTTTGTCATAAAAATCAGGCGAATAATTCAATTATCCCAATTTTTTAATAATTTAACGTTAAAAACAAATATACATGTTATGAAACTACCTCCGAAAGCAGAAAATGCGTTAATATTCGAAAACTCCAACGCGACACATCCCAGAAAACAATTTGCTCACACCTTGCCCGCATGGTATTTGCACGCGTGTCGATCGATCAGCACGATGTGAGGGCAAGAGTGCAGACATATGTGTCCTCATATGCGTCGCATATGCGCTGCACGCGTGTCGCACGCGCGTGCTAGCGTCGTGCTAGCATGCATGTGTTTTGAGTTATAATTATTGAAAACAAGATGTTAAAAACAATATAAGTAACAGGAAACATTGTATGACGTTTTTAAGGAGAGACTCCTGTGTTGAAAGTTGTTGACGTGGCGCATGCGCAGTGCCGACCTTTCCGGGCAACAGTGACAAAACTGGACAGATGCAGTGGAAAAAGTAAATGGACAGTGATAAAAGTGAGGCACAGTGGAAAAAGTAAATGTTATTTCGGGTGGGTTCGTGCTGCCTCGGGTGGACTCGTGCATCGTGCGCAGCCAACTTCATTCTATTTTCCGACTGTCGTCCCTAACCTAAAAGCAATTTCCTGAAAAGTCTCGAGTTGTGTATTTTGTATGTACTTTTGTCACTTGGCAAAAGCAAAAAAACACCGTCAGTTTCTCCGAAAATACTGTGCTTGGTTTTTTTCACGAAAAATCGGAAGTTTTGAAGCCCTCAACTTTATGGGCCAACTATTCAATTGTGAGAACAAGCTTATTATTACTGCCATATTATTGCCATGGTTTTGATAATTGCCATTGTCATTGTTGCGTCAATCGACAAAAAATCGCCTTCTTTTTACACAAAAAACAGGTAAACAAAAACTAGCACTTTTTAACAAATTATAGAAAAAGTATCGTGTCCCACACATTGAAAAAGCGACGATTTAAAACTCGTGTGATAGCCACCCTCGCTCTGCTCGGGTAGCTAACTTCACACTCGTATTAAATCTCTCGCTTTTTCAACTTGTAGCACAATATACTATTATTTAATTTGAACAAAAATAATTATTCACTTTTACTTCGACTTTTTGTCTGTAAAATAAACTTGGAAATTAACAAAAATTTAGAGCATGAAGCGAATTTCATCATAGTTTTATTTTTACACAACTGCTATATTATGTTTTTAGTATTAATGCGCTTTTTGTGCCACACTCTTCATCGCACGCTATATGCCGACATTTTGCCATAAGGACCTGACGAGCATGATAGACGCACGCTGTAATAAATACGAGTTTTTATACGTATTATAAAGTTTATTTAATATCAAATGATACACGAATCGCATGGCAGCCTGCCTTGTCTCTAGTCCCCTCTCAGACTGACTCATCTTTCCCCCTTAGTGCAATCTCTCCAATCGTCTAGATGGCAGCACCAAACAATATACTTGAATATAATTCCTGACATCTCCCTTTTTTAAAAACATCATTAGAGTGCTCTGGATTGATATTTAAACCCTAGCGAGATACATAATTTCGGAGATAAGCAGGTTTCTTTACAATTCTACCACTGCGAGTGGTATTCTGTGAAGTTTTTAATCTTGGCTGATTATTTATTGGCTCCTGCTGTGGATGTGCAATCGGCGATGGTGGCCTAACAATATTCTTATTATTAGGTTTTAGAGGTGTTTCCGGCGTAGCTGGCGAATCATAATACAGTTCTGGTTCAGCAACCCGTAAACTATTATGCTCATCTTTACTTATGTGAATACGATTGCGAGCTAGAGTTCTACCAGTACTCATTAATACCTGATAAGATCTAGGTTTTTTATTTACTCCTACAATCTGAGCTGATTCTAAATATCCGTTTTTATTTCTTACTTTTACTCTTTCCCCTCTTTCAAACTCCAGTAGATTTCTGGCTCGTTTATCGTAATAGAATTTTTGCTGATCTTGACGCTTTAACAATTTTCGTCGCAAATCTACTTGTGGTACTGCTACTAAAAAATCTGGTAAGACACCTCTTACATTTCTTCCTATCAAGGTTTTATTCGGAGATTGAATTTCGCTAGTGATTGGTGTGTTACGGAATTCTAATAGCGCTAGATAAGGATCTCGCTTATCTTCTACCGCTTTCTTTAGGGTGCGTTTTATCGTCTGCACATATCGCGCAATCATACCATTACTTCTAGGATACAATGGACTAGACGTAATATGTTTAAATTTCCATGATTTGGCAAAATCCTTAAACTTTTTGCTACTAAATTGCGGTCCATTGTCTGATCTTAGAATTTTTGGTATACCAAATCGAGCAAAAAATGATTTCAGTTTATTTATTGTTGAATCCGCAGTTTCATCTTTTAGTAACCCTATTTCCACATATTTGGAGAAATAATCTACAAGTATTAAGTATGTTTTGTTATCTAAATAAAATAGGTCTACCCTAACTTTTCCCCACACATCGTTAGGTACTTCACTGGGTATCAGTGTCTCTTTTTGATGTTGTCTCTGGTGATTTAAACAAATTTTACAATTTGAGACCAATTTTTCAATATCTCTAACCATGCCTGGCCAGAATATAATTTCGCGCGCTCTTTGCTTAGTCTTGTCAATCCCTAAGTGATTATAATGAATTCTCAACAATATTTCTTTTCGCAAATTTTTAGGTACCACAACTCGGTTATTGTTATACAAAAGTCCGTTAAATTCGAATAAATTTGAGTGATACGTGTGGTAAACCTTTGCTTCATTTGGTACATCTTTTAATTCTTTTGGCCAACCCGACCTGATCAGATCACAAACTGTTTGTATCTCAGAGTCGTGTTTTGATTCGATAACAAATTCTTCGCGGCGGGTGTCACTCATATTCTCCGACAGCAAGACACTTAATACGTGCGCTTCTAGGTCAGTATCATCATTCGCTGTTTCTAAGTGAGCTCTTGATAGCATGTCTGCTATACGCAGCTCCTTGCCCGGTTTATATACAACATTTATATCATAAGGTTGCAAACGAAGTCGCATTTTTTGTAATCTAATAGGTACTTCCGCAATAGGCTTTTTAAGTATCGATATAAGCGGTTTGTGATCACTCTCTACTGTTATTTGTTTCCCGAGAATAAATTGATGAAATCTCTCACAACGAAAAACAATCGCGTATAATTCTTTTTCAAATTGTGCCCAAGCTTTTTGGCACATCCTGAGTGCTTTAGAAGCATACGCAATTGGACGATTTTCCTGTAGCATAACTGCTCCAAGAGCAGTACTACTCGCATCTACGCTTAAAACACAGTCAATTTCTGAATTATAGTACTGCAGCACGGGATCACTGCTTACAAAATCTTTGAACTTTTCTAAGGCTTCGTCGTGTGATTTCATCCATTTAAACTCGGCACCTTTTTTTATTAGGTTTCGTAACGGCACTGTTATGTCTGACGCATTTGGCAGAAATCTCGATATATATGTAAATACTCCCAGCAATCTTTCTACTGCATTCTGATCGTTCCGTGTTTTCATATTTTTAATTGCTTCGATTCTGCTGTCATCTATTTTGATACCGCTTTCCGTAAAAATATGACCCAGAAATCTCACACTATTAACTCCTAATTCGCATTTCGATAAGTTAAGCTTTACTCCATTTTCACGCGCTTTAGTAAAAATCTTTGTTAGAGTGTCTGCAAGCTCTGCTTTATTTTCGGCCCAAACTAATGTATCATCGATATAAACTGCTACGTTTTTGATATCATTAAATATTTCCGTGTAGAGTCTGTGGAAGATTTCCGGTGCCGTCTTGATTCCGTAAGGCATTCTCAAGAATCGGTATCGCCCGAATGGTGTTTGAAAAGTAGTCAACTTGGAACTTCTTTCGGTTAGTTCCACCTGCCAAAATGCTTTAGACGCGTCAAGCTTTGCAAATATCTTCGCGTTACTGACTTTCGCCGCTAATTCTTCAAACGTGGGTAACTTATAATGTTCCCTTAACAAACTATTGTTTAAGTTTAACGGATCAAGACAAATTGTCAGTTTATTACCTGGTTTTCGAAGTAAAACTACTGAATTTAAGAACTCTGTTGGCTCTTTCTCACCCGTAATAATTCCTTTTTCTGTTAGGTCCAGTAATTCTTTTTTGTAGGTTTCCAATAACTTAAAAGGTACCCCTCTTCATGGTTCTATTTTCCCTACATAATCTGACTTTAGTTTAAAATCATATTTGTAATTTAGTTTGCCAATACCTTCAAAAAGGTGAGAATTTTTAACGATCAACTTGTCAAAATCTTTGCTTTGTACTTTAATTTTAGTTGGAATTTGCTTTGGCTCTTCCATTACTGCTAGATCTATATTATCAATTCTTGAGATTAGTTTTAACTTTGCGATTGTTGGCAATCCCAGTACAGGACTTCTTTTTTTACAATCAACTATGAAAATTTCCAGCATTTCATCTCTATTTTTTATTTTACAGTTAACCGCGATCTTCCCTAATACTGGAATTCTTGAACTTGAGTTGTTTTCTAATTTTTCCTTCGTCGGGTTTTCTATGGTTCGGTTTTCTACATACATTACACATCTACTGCACTTGTGTTGATTGGATTTATCTTCTTTCCCAGTGTTTCGTTGATCGGCTTCACTCCCTCATTCTTCGCCGCTCCTTGCGTTTTAAAATTCCGATACCTGTTTCGGTTTCCTCTGTAGTTCCTTTGATTAGGTTGCTTATTTTTGCCAGCACGTTTTGCATTGGAAGAGGTATTTACAGCATTAATTTCCTCTTTGTCTTGTCGGCCAAAGTCTCCAAAGTTATGTTTTCTTCTCTCAACAAGCGAACTTTGAGATGTGTAATTTTAATACCACTTATGATTCGATCCTTGATTAGACTATCTTTCAAGGTATCAAAAGCACAATCTAAGATTAGGCGCTTTAAGTCGGTTAAAAACTCATCAAAAGTCTCTCCATATGTCTGGTTACGTTGAAAAAACAAATGGCGACAAACACTTTCATTTTTCTTTGGAACGCAATATTCTTCAAATGCTGCGGCAACCCGATCGTAGTCTGCTGCTACAGCCTCCTCGAGCTCAAAGGTTTCAAAAAGCTCTTGAGCCTCATCTCCAATTGTATGTAGGAAAATAGCAATTTTCACTGCATCTGGTTTCTCGTTGCACTCTGTGGCGTTTACATATATTTTGAATTTTTTCAGCCATTTTCTCCAGTTTTCTGATAGGTTTCCTTCTAGAGACAAAGGTTGCGGTGCTCTTAGGTTAAGCGTCGGTTCAGAAACCAATTGTACTGCTGCCGCCTGCTGCTGAGGATCTTCGCCATTTACAGACATTTTGTTAGTCTTGTATCCTTTGTCCTTTCACTTTGAAAATTTTCAAATTTCCACTATGCACTTCACGTTTTGCCGCTGTTTTGTGCACTTTTCACTTTGGTTCACGACTGCGTGTATCAAATGATACACGAATCGCATGGCAGCCTGCCTTGTCTCTAGTTCCCTCTCAGACTGACTCATCTTTCCCCCTTAGTGCAATCTCTCCAATCGTCTAGATGGAAGCACCAAACAATATACTTGAATATAATTCCTGACACACGCTGTGCTGCATATCATGCAGACCGTGTGCGGGCACTATGCGGGATTACTTATTACCCTCAGAACGTGCTGTCACTGTGCTTGCATTATTGCCGACACATTGTGCTTGCACGTCATGCGCCCATGTGCGTCCGTATGCATTGTTATCTGGGATTAGCCGCCGCGCCACATTCGCCGCCGCTTTCCTACTTCAATTTTCCCTAAAAAAATTAATTTTCAACCCCAAAAAAAAAACATTCAACAGAATACATAAATAATAAATTTAAATAAAAATTTAAAGATTTTTCGGGTTTCAATCGTGTGCGAAACTATGAATGTTCACGAAACGTCGGCAACATTCATAGTTTCGCACACGATTGAAACCCGAAAAATCTTTAAATTTTTATTTAAATTTATTATAATGGATCATCGTGAAAGTCTAAAATCTAGAATACATAAATTTCAAATAAGCGGTTACAATTGTCGACCAAAACTGGAATAATTAAATTTCATTTCAAAACAATAAACTTTCTACATCCAAGAAAGTTAAAAACTTGAATTCAAACAGAAAAAAAAAATCTGTAACTATACAAATTGAAACACAAATTGAAGTCGAGTTACAAATTCCGAAAAATTTTTAACGATCAACAGAGCCACACACATTTTCATTCATATTTTGGGAACCCGTGAAGATTTCTATATTTTTGTTGGCTTAGATTGAAGATAATATATTAAATATTGGCGACTATAAATTTCAGATTTTTTTCCACAATTTTCCTATTTCCTAGCTCAAGTTGAAATTGAAGTAGAAAATCCGAGGGACTTTTGGCGTTCGACGCCGAATTGTTTATGAATAATAATTTTCATATTATATTACACTTACTGCCATGGTACATGCATTTTGATTCCTGCAGGAATCCAGAAAAAACAAGAAAAAGACTAACAGCACTAATCTTCATTTTTTCGGACAGAGAAATGGAGAAGCACACTGAATTCAAAAACTGTTTGTAAAGAGTAAATTGATAAGTGCCTGCTATTTATACCAACTTTTACAACATCTAAATGACACGTTTCCTTCATTCTAGAAAATAACTAGGGTAGAAGGAGAAGGTTGTTTGATCTTACGTCTCGAAATTTTTCTTATTTGCTTGATCTTATAAGCTGAGCGCCTTCAGAATGATTAATCATTTCAATAAATGAAAAACACGAAATAAACTTGTGTTCCTTATCTTTTGTCCTCTCATGTATAAAAATGCTACCAAATATAGAAAAATCAATATGCCTTCAAGAAAGCCGGCTGTTGCTATGCGGGTTCTTGATTGATCTAATAATCTAAAGAAAATACAAAAACATTTTAAAACGATAAAATGGGAACAGTTCCTTTCAAAATTATGAAATTGTATTTTCTCAAATAGTCAAGCTTCAAACATTTTTATATTATTTTTCAGAACATTTTGTTTAGAGAAATAATTTTCTTGATGAATCCTTTGAAAATTCCTTGGAATCTTTTTAAATATCCTTAAACCTTATAGGTCTTATAAAATAGATCAATATCTTCCAAAATTCTAGAGGTTTCTTTAAAACCGCAAAAATGTTTTAAAATTTCTTGAAGTCATAAAAATCTTTGGAAATACCTTAAAATTTTTCAAATATTTTGAAATTTTGAAGATAAATGAATTTCAAATCATTTGAAATATTTGCAAGTCTATTTAACTTGTTTGAAGCTCTTGAAAATTCGTTGGAATCGTTCAAAATACCTTAAAATGCCTAGGATTCTTCTAAAATACCCTGAAGTATTACAAATCCTTTAAAATGTTTTGAAGTCCCTTACAAATTTCTCAAAGCTCTTAAAAATTCCCTGCAATTCTTGAAAATACCTTGAAATCTGTAACATTCTTTGAAATCCTTTCAAATAGTTATAATCTATTTGAAATTCCTAAGAATCTTTTAAAATAGCCTAAAATATTTCAAACCTTTCGAAATCTTTTGGAATACTAAAAAAAATTCTTTTCAATTTACTAAAATATTATAAAATTCCGTCAAATTACAGGAAATCTAATGATATCCCTTAGAATCACTTAAAATGTTTCGAGTGTTCTGAAATCCTTGAAAATCCTGTGGAAGTTATCAAAACACCTTATTGAAGGCTTATAAAATTCCTCAAAACTACGGAAATCGTCGAAAATCTTATATAGTTATTCGAAATTTCATAAAAATTCTTTGCTGTATTCGGAAATATTGAAAACTTTTTAAAATCCCTTGATACATTTTTAGATATCCTCAAATCTTACCCTTCAAAATCTTCCAAAAATCAAGCAAAAAAACAAATTTCAATTTGAAAATTTTAGATTTGATAAATTGTTGATATCTATTGAAATTCCATGGAAATCCTTTGAAGCTTTGGGAAGCCCCTGGAAATAATTAAAAACACCCTAAGACCTTTAAATTCTATGCAACTTTTTTAAAATCCTTATAAAGTATGTGGAAATTTTAAATCAAATCGTTTCAACTTTTTTTAGTTTGACCCATATATTAACTTACAATGTAAAAAAATTAAAACAATTAGAAGACATTTTTTTATAATTGTAAATAGATAACGTAATCTCCACCAAGGTAATGTATATAAAAGTTGTTTTTCGTTAAACGAATGATGATTCAATTATGTACGCACCTAATTTATTTTTTCTTCCTTCATTCACGCCTCGTGTCAACGTTTATCGAGAATATTTGTTTAATTTACTTTGCTTAAAATTAAATTAACTTTTTATTTGCTAAAAGAATAATTCAAAAAAACTCTAGCACTTCCTAAATTTAATACTATTCATGAAAAAAAATCATTCTCACTAGTTTTCATATTATTTTTGATGGATAAAACAAAATATCCTGCAATTCATCTTTTAGATTTTTTACGTATTTCGCGTCTTTTGGCCCAATATTGGAATTTTCGATTTTTGCGTATCAATTTCGATAAATAGATTAAAAACGAAGAGTTCTGTCAAAAAATGGTTTAAATAAATGTTGTAGGGATTTTTAAACGGTGAAATTGCTTCAAATACTTTTCCCTGTATTTTGCGTCATTTAGTTCAAAATTTGAATTTTCGCCTTTTTTCATTGTATTTTCGATAAATGAAAACAAAATCACAAGTCCTATCAAAAAGTTATTGAAACACATTTTTTATGAATTTTGGAAAGCTGCAATTCCTTGTTGAAATTTTTTCCTCGTCTCACGCTGTTTGGTTTGAAATTTGAATTTTCCATTTTCTGCATAGCACTTTTTCTATAAATGAAACCAAAATAACAGATCCTATTGAAAAATGGCTGAAAAAAATGTTGTGGGACACTTTCAAAGCTATAATTGCTCTTAAGGACTTTTTCTCGTATTTTGCATCGTTTGGTTCAAAATTTGAATTTTGTATTTTCCCATAGTATTTTCAATAAATAAAACCGAAATGAAAAGAACTACCAAACAATAATTGGAAAAAATTTTGTAGTATTTTTTGAAAGCTATAATTTTTCTTGAAAACGTTTTCTTCTATCTCACGTCGTTTGGCTCATAATTTCAATTTTCTATTTTCATTTTTCTCGAAAGTTATCGTGTTTACGGACGGACGGACAGACAGACGCCATCGTCAAAACTTGCTTTTCGGCTTTAGGAGGTCTCAAAATGTGGAGATGCATAGAAAAACTGAGGTGTGAAATTTCTGACAATTCTAATACTTTCTCAATCATAAATGATGAGAATGTAATAATTAATAATAAATTCGTATTTCTTTTTTGGATAAACAACTTTCGTTCTCACTTTTTTCTTGTACCTTGTGTCGTTTGTTTAAACATTTATTTTTTTAATATCTTTATTGTTATTTTATTACGATCCAGACAAAAACTACGCGTCCCATGAAAAAATGATAAAGAAAAAATTTGTGGCTCTTTTTCGGCTGAACAACTTCTGCTCATTCAGTTTTACCGTATCTTGTGTCGTTTGTCCAAAAATTTAATTTCTTGATGATGTTATTTTTCACAATTGAAACATAAACTACGCCTCCTATCAAAAAGTGATTTAGGAAAAATGTGTAAATGTCTTTTACGTGCACAATTTTTTTTACTAATTTATTTTCGTAGCTTGTGTCGTTTTTCAAAAAAAAAAAAAATATTTTTTTATTTTCAATGTTATTTTTCACAATTAAAAAAAAACTACGCTTCCTATCAAAAAAAATTAATAACAAATTTGTAGATCTCTTTTGGGGAAATAAATTTTGCGATTTATTTTGTTCGTAGCTTCTGTCGTTTGTCCAAAAATTTAATTTTTTTTTGTTATTGCTTTTTACGAATAAAACAAAAAGTATGGATCCTATCAAGAAGTGATCATCAACAAATTTGTACATTTTTTTTCGAAGCAAAATTTTTGGCTGTTCATCTTTTTTCGCATCTTGCATAGTTTGACCACAAAATGGAATTCTTGATTTTTAATTATTTTTTGTGCGATCAATAATTGAATTTTCGATTTTTAGAAAGAATTCAAAAAGTTGTTATAAAAATCTTTTAGGGTTTTCAAAAAGCAATGATTTCCTTCTCTTGACTGCTATAACTCTGATAATTTTTTTTATCGAAAAAAAATCCTGGATGAATTGTTCGGCTTTCTGAATACTACGCACAGCCGTACATGAAATTTTTAAATATTGAGAAAAAGGCCTCAACAATTTTTAAAATGCTCTAATTTTTTGAATTTCTATCCAAAATGGCTGGTTGAAGAACTTGTTCTTTCTTTTAGAACCTAAAAACAGTATGCCAAACTTCGATTTGATTCGTTTATTTTTTCGAGAGTTATCGTGTTTAAGGACGGACGGCCGGACGGACAGACAGACAGAAAAATTCCATCGCCAACATTAAATGTTTCTAAAGGCTTTCGAATTAACAAAAATTCATACGAAAACTTGTGGAGATCCAAGTTTCAAATTTCTCATAAACTGTTTCAATGTGTCATAAAGTACGTATTACTTTATGAAAAAACATTTTTCCAACAAATAACAAAATAATTTTTAAACAGTAATTTTAGTTCTCAAAATCACAAGTTTGAAACATACATTTTTTAAAACTGTTCCAATGATTGAGAAAGAAAATGCAGTTTTTTAAGATTAATTTTGAGTTTACCTAATGATATGGAAAATATTAATTTTTTTTTCATCTAACAATTTATATAGTAGGCAAGATACGAAATTGTTTGTCGTCTTTGACGCCTAAAAAGCATGGAGAAGAATAAATAGAGATGTCATTCGAAACAAGTCTTATTCAAATGTACAAAGCTAATTAGAGCTGATTATTCGAAGGTTTATTTCACCATATCTATAGAATCTAATTACGCTTTTCATACATATTATACATGTGTATCATATTTGTAACTACATCTAAAGGGCAATCAGCAAATTAATCGTTGCGATTTGGAATGGGGGATATATTGGAAGATCCCACGTATATAAAGTTTTCACTAAAAAAATAATGAATAGAAAAATATTACAAATTATGTTGGAAAAGAGACCAGCACAAATTTTATCTTTTCTAAAACAATTATTGCATTCTCTAAAAGACAGATAAATTTCTAGCAAAACAAAATATAAATAGTTACATTTTCAGTTAATCTTTAATCAAGAAGAATCATTTGCCACCAAGAAGATTAAATTTCCTCCTCAAGTTAAAAAAAATTCGCAACCCAAAAAACGAGAAGTGTCAAAAAATCATCAGAATATTCTACTACATTGTCTATCTTACCTTGCTTTATTCACGTCTAGTGTCAAGTTGCATGGAAATTACGGCCTTCGTTCTAAATTGAAAGAAAAACTTTGAGCTTTCTGATATGATTTCAAATTTGAAAATATTTTAATACACACCCATGTAGACAAAAGTTTTTAATTTGTTATAAAGTGTTTTAATTTGGGAAAAAACATTTCTTCAACAATTTTTGTCATTCCTGTAAAATCGAACTACGCTCTTTATACATATTACACATATGTATTAAATTGTTATTTACTTGTAAGGGGGGGGGGGGCGATTTGAAGATCTTACTTGTGAAAAGTTTTGACTAAAAAAAAATAATGACTCCAAAGATATTACAACTTGAAGAGAAGTCCAGCAGAAGTTCGACCTGTTCAAGTAAAAGTCACAGTTTGCGCCCTGTAAATTTTAAAGTTTTAAAACAATTTTCCTAATATATAAGACACGAAATATTCTCAGCCCCACTTTCTACAAAATCTTGTTAAATGAAAAACACTTCATGTTTGGTGACTCATGAGTTTATTCATTCAATTGAATATACATAATCTGCCAGAAACATACGAAATTAGATGATTGGAATTATACACTATAGAATTGGGATTTTTGGAAAGTGTCAAGGTTACGTATCGAAGAAATGGTAAAACTTGTATTCGAAATTACAAATTTTAATATATCCTCAAAGAATTTATTCTTCATTTTTTACCCCCTTGCTCTTCCAGGCCCCAGTGTCTCGAGATCGGGCCCCAAGGATTTTCAGCATACATCTCTCTCATTTTTTGTATGCGTTCCTCAAAATGTTTATGGGTTTCTCGTTCTGCATTTGTTATTAACTCTTCAAGATAGATTTCCCTAGTTTCAGGTATTGTCATAAATATGTGATCGACGTCATTTAAACACATAATAGCTGTCCCGAACTCGTATTGGTCGAAACCCTGATGGCCCATATACTTCACACTACCTACCGTTATCTCAGCTGATTTCGGCAGTTGAACGGTAGTTCCCTGTGTCTCATAGTGCAATGTACCCTCAAAATCACCTTGATGACGTGTACGAAAATAAACTTCATAGTGTTGAAAATTCTCGCGTGGTGGATTTATCACCCAAGAAGGTGGTTGTTTTTGGGTCTGGTGGAGAACAGCAGTAAACTTATGGGTATTCCTCCATGTTACCACAACGGTACCACTTATGGCAGCAGCGGAGGTACTAGCCGAGGTATGAGAGGTGGCAGCAGCACCTACTTTTGTGAGAAAAAATTTATATTGATCAGATTTATGTACACCAGTAGCTTTGAGGATTTAACAATGTTGATCAATGAAGTATTTCTCGAATCTTGTAGCTCGAGTTCAACTTGTCATATGACCTACGAAAATTGTAGCATAAATCTTGAACTGAGGGAAAACAATCCCTCTGATTTTATGTTTAATTTAAGCTAAAAAAACGTAAGAACTCTTCACCGGTTCCCGAGATATGACTGAAAATGTCCAAATGTGTGTCCAGCGAGTTTCAGTCGGTCCAGATCGGTTCAGATCAGTCGACGCAGATACGCTCGGACACTTCCATAAAGTTAAAAATGGTACACAATAGCGTTCTTTTATTAGGCATTTTATTTATCAATATTTAAATTTGTTTCCAATTTTCTTTATTATTTGACTTCAACAAAATACATACATTTCAACTAAATGGTTGAAATTCTAAATAAACAATGGTATAGTTAAATTTTGTTTCGCAACAATGGATTTTCTACAACCAAGAACATACAAAATTTCAACAAAATAGTTCAATTTTTCACCAAAGGAATGAAGTTTGAACAAGAAAGATTAATTTTTAACGAAGAATATTAATTTTCTACAAGAAAAGACAAATTTGGAACACATTACATGGATTTTCAAATGAGTAGTTCAATTTTTAACAAAACAAATGAATTTTGTACCAGGAAGATCAACTGTGTCCAAAGAAGACAAATTTTCATAAAAATACATGAATTTTCAACAATGTAGTATAAATTTTAAAACAAAATTGGAACAGTTCAATTTTCGGTTTACAAAAATATATTTTAGAAAAAAAAAGAAAACAACAAATTTTCAACAATAGTTAAATTTTCAACCAAAGCAATGAAGTTTCAACCAAAAATATGAGTTTTTAATAAAAAATATTAATGTTCTACTATACGAGACAAATTTTTGCCAAAATACATGAATTTTCGACAAAAATATTTAAATTGCAAGCTAAAAATATACATTTTCAACTAAAAATAGAATACTTAAATTTCCAGTTGAACAAAAATTTCATTTAAATAGTTAATTTTCCAATCAAAATGTTCAACATTAAACTGAGAAAGATTAATTTTCAACAAGAAACTGAATAGCTAAATTTTCCGTTGAAATAATTAATTTTCAACCAAAAAACAGTATTCAGTAGTTGGAATCGTTAACAAAAAATGGAAAAGTATATTCCAGAAGTTTTGGAAACTGTACACATTCCACGAGCTAGGATTAGTTCCATTCACGTGATGATTAATAATAAAGACGAGTATGTTTCCTTTTCTAATAACAGTGCCAAAGAGATGTATACCATTAAGCCATTTCCCTTTCGGCGAGC
The DNA here is from genome assembly GCA_932195095.1 of Andricus curvator. Taxonomy (NCBI): domain Eukaryota; kingdom Metazoa; phylum Arthropoda; class Insecta; order Hymenoptera; family Cynipidae; genus Andricus; species Andricus curvator. Next base: position 164,153 of record CAKNYM010046398.1, on the reverse strand, counting down.
CTCAAGGGGTAAGCGTGACACTACCCGATTCGGGTAGTGTTTCTAGGTGGATAGTTACTTGTAGTAACTGTTAAAATTAATATTTCTGAATTACAACCCCGTAGGGAACCTATCACGGAGACAGACTTAGCGGAAAATTTGACCTTGAATACCGAGCAAAAGGTTGAATTATTGAATTTATTGAATCATTACCAAATGTGCATTGCGCTAAATCCATACGAATTAGGGTGTAAGGACCTAATTGAAATGGATATCAAAGTAAAACCAGGCACCTTATTTTCACGTCTTAACTGATTGTCAGGCTCTGGTACACATAAACACGCTCAAAACAAAAAATTCACAGATCGTGGTAAGGCACGTCGATGCACTGTCGCGAGCGCCTGTTGAAAATACGAATGAGAATGTAGAAACAGCTACTATGTTTAATGTGCAAGTTAGAGAAGACAAGATACTAATGTATCGTCGAAGCGACGGAACGTTATGGCGAAAAATCAAGATTTTAGAGAAGGCCGAGCGATTACGTACACGGAGATGAAAGAGTGAAGTTAAAGACTACGTAATGAGACAAGGAATGTTGTACGAGAAAATCCTGGTAGATAATCATAAAGAACTCTATGTTGTACCGTCAGCCATGCAAAAGGCTCTTGTAATAAAGGACCACGACCTATCAAGCTGTTTCGGTGTCAATCGGACTGTCGCACGCATTAGTAAACATCATTACTTTCCGAAAATGCGCAATTACGTTCGCAGGCACGTTGCATCATGTGTTGAATGTTTTTTTGCAAAACATGAGGGGGAAAATAAGCGGGAAAATTGCACCTGATACCACGAGGCCAAAGGCCGTTTGCAGTTGTTCATCTGGACCCCCTAGGACCTTTTGTCACTTCAGCTCGTGGAAAAAAATATGGCTTAGTATTGATTTGTAATCTAACAAAGTTCACACAACTGTTTGCAGTCCGAGATACAAAAACAAAATCTACGATTCGAAAGGTAAAAGAATTTGTAGAGCGGTTCAGCGCACCGGAACGTTTTATCACAGATAGAGGGACGAGTTTAACTTCGACAGATTTCAAAACATTTTACGAAAAACACGGAATTAAACAAACGCTAAATTTGAGCCGACATCCGCAAGCTGATGGCCAAGTCGAGAGACTGAATCAAACCATTGTACCCGCGTTACACCCGGTGACTTTGGCCAGGCTACCGGGCATGTCCCCGGGTTGCGGATAGGGGGGACCTGTACCGAGAGTTTCTGCTGAATAAGGTTACACAACTCAATAAGCAGTCGCTGACAATTGTCCAGGGGTGTTCCCGAAGGAATAACTCCCAAGCCAAGGCGTTAACAACCGTGCTGAAGGCTGAATGGCACCAGGGTGTGGTGTTCCAAACGGTGACTCTAGGATACCTGGTCGCCTCCTAGAGTATTGAGACCTCACCTCCGCATTCAGGGCTGTGCGGGAGCGGACCGATCTTTCCCTAGCTGCTTGTGGGAACAACATAGAGCCGAATAAAAATGTAAACCTAGAAAGTAGTCGTGTCGAGGAGTTGGAGCGTGACGGAAGTAGTTCTATGGAGGACTGGGAACTGTCCTTTATTCCTGAGAAGAGCTTGTGTGAGGAGGCATTTGGTGGAGAAATAGACGTGACGGAGGAGCAGAACACTTACCTCCGAAGTGAAGTGAGAGGCCATAAGATGGGATTTAAGAAGTCTATGGAGAGAGGGCTCAGTTTCATGTTGAAGATGGAGAACATCCTGAAAAAAATGGAGGATTATTGTGGTAAAAAACGAAGTATGTACAAACCAATAACAACGGGGTGAGATGACGCGTTTAAGGTCATAGAGGAAATGAGGAAACATGCACGTTGTAACGCCTGTAACGCTTTGAATACCGGATTGGTGAGTTTTTCGCCAAGAAGGTACGAGAAGTCAAGAAGACAGCAGGCGAAAAGAACACGGTCTCAAAGGGAACTCAGCTAAAAAGCTGAGGAACCGCATCGTTGGAGCAGGGACACCAGCAAAGCAGCAGGAAGAACAGAGGGCGAAGTCTCCCTCTGAACCACGAAAGAAAGAGGAGGCCCCGAGAGGCGCTCGACCGGAAGCGGTTCTGGTAGAGCCGTTTCAGGGGCAAAGCTACGCCCAAATCCTCAAAGACTTGAAGAACAGGATCAAGCCCGACACCCTTGGTGTTAAAATCAAGGGTGTCAGGTAGACAAGGAGCGGCGACGTCCTCATTGAGGTGCGAAGCGAAGCAGAGGGCAGAACCAAACTGTCCTCTGCCATCAAGGAAGCAGTCGGTGAAGCCGGAAACGTGCGCTAGCTCGTCCCTCGCACCTAAGTCGAGATCCTGGATCTAGAGGATCGAAGGAGGAAGGAGAGATCAAGGACGCTCTAAAGATTCATTTCAAAGAAAACCAGCTGGGAGATGTCGAACAGGACACCTAAAGATGGGTTGGGTCTCTTGTAGGGTCCGTAAGAAGACGGAGTCCACAAGGTGCTGGAAATGCGGCAAAGAGGGGCTCAGAGCTGTGAAATGCATCAGCAGACCACAATGCTATCTCTGCGCTGGAAAAGAGGACAGACCATCTTCCGAAGAGCATGAGATGCTTGACATTCAGAGAGGCAGCCGCGCAGCGGAAGACCAGGAGAAGTCCAAGTTGACACATGAGAAGAGCGCCGAGGTACGGCGAACTGGCCTTACTCCCATGTTCCTGAAGTAATGCGAAAGCGGTTCCGGGAACATGTGTTGGTAGGTACAAAGAAGTTCGTTAGTGGGTGTGGCCGTTTTTTAGGTCGAGTCTCACACTCACCTTCGTTCCTTAAGGGCTTATGGTCCCTAAAGTTCGAACGTGGTTAGTGCATAAAGCATTTACAATTCTCCTTTTCAGAAACAAACGAAAAATTGTACCCGCGTTACAGGCTAGTTTGTCGGATGTAGAGGGACGCTACTGGGATGAGGGTTCATTCAAGCTAGAACGCGATCTAAATACAACTACAATTATGTAAAACGAGCGGTTATAACACTTTCGAAATGCTTCACGCGTATGTTTTGCGTTTTGAAGAAGGACTTTCTCTACAACTAACAATGAATGCCGGAACTGATCATATTCCAGGAGAAGTTAGACAGGAGGTCCAAGATAAGGTTGAACGTGAATAGCAAAAATCGAAGGAGATGTATGACCGATCGCGCCTCAAACATGTTGAATTCAATATCGGAGAAATTGTAGTAATGAAAGCCGCTAAAGTTGCAACCGGCGAATCAAAAAGGTTTGAAGGGCGTAATAAAGGGCCGTTAGTAATTACAAGTCCTTCCATCTGATACTTATCGATTGCCGAGCTTAGCCGCTAATGGTCAATCAAAACTAGAAAATATCGCACCTGTAGGCCAACTCAAAATCTGGCGTGGGTTTGAGAGTGACAATAGCGACGTCGGTGAAGGCGAGAGCGATTGTGAGTTGTCTAGTGGAACCCATGATTTTACCAAAACTGATAAAGCGAAACAGTCAACTGAAATAGTTGTCAATAACGATAAGAGCCAAAATTTAGTGTCAAAAAACAAAACTCAGCCAGCCAGTTCCATAGAGTTACGTCAAAGTTCTCGAATTCCTAGAAAACCACAACGTTATGTTGACCACCTATCATTGTCATAAAATTACAGTTATAAACCAAACTTATAACAATCGTTTTAAAGTTATCGCATATAATTATTTACTTTATATACTATTTCCTTCCTTATTATAAATGTATTCAACTAGCTTTTCTTCCAAGCTATAGTAGGATGGCCGAGTGTTAGAAACTAAGCTACATTTCATATGATTTCGTGTAAATGTTTGTCGGCTTGCATAGCACTGATCACTGCTGATGCGCGTGCGTGTGTGTAGCCAATTGGCAGCCAATTGTAACAATGATAGGTTGAATAGAGGAATCAACGAGTTTACACTAAACAAGTGCTGTGTTAAAGTTTATTGAAATCATAACAGAAAGTTGTTTTATTTTCAGACCGTATAGGTATATTGTATAGGCACGTATAGCCCGATGGTAGTGGTGGGGAAGAGGGTCATGCGAGGTCACGCGCTCGTAACATTCTTGCACTTTGAACTAAAAAGAATTAATTTCTTACCAAAAGTGGAACTGTTAAATTTTCAGCTGAAAAAATTAATTTTCAACAACAAAATTTTTTTAAAGAAAATACATGAATTTTTGACAATAAAAGATACATTTTCTGCAAGTACAACAGTATGAATCTTCAACGAAATAGTTGAATTTTCAACCAATGAAATGAAGTATTGGGGAAAAAGATGAATTTTTAAACGAGAATATTAATTTTTTACGAGAAAAAAAAATTGGAAAAAATTACATGCATTTTCTACCAAGTAGTTAAATTTTGAGCTAAGAAAGATTAGTTCTTAAACATATTGTTCAAATTCGAAGTACATAAGTAACAATAATTTTAAACCAAAATTCGAATAGTTGAATATTCAGGTGTCAATATTAATTCATTCAAGAATAAAAACTAAACAAATTTGTAGCTCAATACTAAAAATTGCATTTAAGGAAAGGAATTTAAAACTAAAGTAATGAATCCTCAAAAAAAAAAATTAATTTTTTAACAAATTAGTTCAATTTTCAGCTAAACTTTCCATTAAAGATAAGATATTCAAAATTGCTTCCTCTAAATTTCAGATATGTGTCACAATTTTCCTGAGTCGTAGCACAAGTTGAAGCTGAGTTACAAAATCCGAGGAATTTTTGAAGTTCGAGAGACACGCACATTTTCATTCATATTTAGGGAACCCGTGAAGATTTACAGGGTGAACCATTTTAATTTATTATGGGAAATAACTCAGAATTTTGCTCGCATATAGAAAAATGTTTTAGACAAAAGTTGAAGGGGGCAGAGGGGGCAACTACGGGTACCAATGACCTTGACCTTGAATTCAATTTTCAAATTTATTTGGAGGTCAAAGTGATTTTTTTGAATGGAAACCTCTACTTTTGACCCCAGATTTGAAAAGAGCGGGAAATTTTACGTTTAAAATTATATTTTTATGAAGGTCATGGCAAGGTCGAATGAAGGTCAAATTTGCGATAATGGTTAAATAATGATTGTTAGCCCCGAATTAAAGTTGTGTATAGGTGAAGGTCATTGGTACCAGTAGCTGATCCCTCTGCCTCTGATTATTTAAAAATTATCGCAAATTTGACCTTCATTCGACCTTGTCATGACCTTAATAAAAATATAATTTTGAAAGTAAAATGTCTCGCTGTTTTCAAATCTGGGGTCAAAAGTAGGGGTTCCCAATCAAAAAAATCACTTTGACCTCTAAATCAACTTGAAAAACGAATTCAAGGTCAAGGTCATAGGTAGCAGTAGTTCCCCCCTCTGCCCCCTTCAACTTTTGTCTGTAACATTTTTCTATATTCAACCAAAATTCTGAATTATTTACCATAATACCTTAAAATGGTGCACCCTGTATATAGTTTTCTTGGCTTAGACAATTTTCCTAAAACATAGCACAGGTCAAATTTGAAATAGAAAATGCGAAAGATTCTCGACGTTTGAGATCAAAATTTTCAGGAATAATCATTTTAATATTATATTTCACTTACCAGCAAAACTATGATACATGCATTTTGATTCCTGCAGGAATCCAGCGAATGCGAGGAGAAGACTAAACGCACTAAGCTTCATTTTTTCGGACAGAGAAATCAAGAATCGCACTGTATTCAAAAATTGCTCGAAATGGGAGACTTGATAAATGCCTGCTATTTATACCAACTTTTACAACGTCTAAATTCCACGTTCCGTTTATTTTATAAAATAACTAGGGTGGAAGGTGAAAGATTGTTGATCTCACAACTCAAAGTTTTTCTTATTTGCTTGATTTAATACGCTGGGCGTCTTGAGAATAATTAAAAATTACAACATATGAAAAACATGAAATAAAATCGTGTTTCTTATCTTTTGTGCTCTTATGTATAAAAATGTAAACAAAGATAGAAAAATCAATATGGTTCTTGTTCGATCTAATCATCTGAAGAAAATACAAAAACATTTAAAAAATATGAAATAAGAGCAGTTTTTCTAAAAATTATAAAATTGGATGTTCTCAACTAGTCCAGTTTAACACATTTTTATCATCTTTTTTTTTAAACATTTTGTTTGACGGACTAATTTTTGTTATAAATGGAATACTGGAAAAAAATTTAAATACTTTGAGAGCCTTTTAAACCCCATAATATCACTGAGCTCATAAGAAATCTGATAAAATTCTTTAAAATCCTTCAAAAATCCCGTGCAATCTTCTCAAATATCCTGAAACATTATAGGTTTCATAAAATAGTTAACTATCATTCAAAATTCTAGAAATTTGTTTCTATTTCATTTGTTTAAAGCTCTTGAAAATTCATTGTAATCGTTCAAAATACCCTAAAATGCCTCGGATTTTTGTAACATACCCTAAAGTATTTCAAAACCTTTGAAATATTTTGAAATCCCTTAACATTTTTTGAAGCTCTTGAATATTCCCTGAAGTTCTTGAAAATACCTTCATATCTTCAAAATGATTCAAAATCCTTTGAAATTGTTGAAATCTTTAAAAAATTTCTAAGAACCTTTTCAAATAGCCTAATAAATTCTTAGCAGTCAACTTAAATATTATAAAATTCCGTCAAATTACAGGAAATCTAATGAAAACCCTTGGAATCACTCAAAATGTTTGCAGTCTTGTGAAATCCTTGAAAATCCTGCGAAGATCTTATAAAGTTCCTTTGAAATTTCATAAAAATTCTTTACTTAATTTGGAAATGTTAAAAACTTTCTAAAATCCCTTTAAATATTTTTAGATACCCTGAAATCTTTCCTTCCAATTCTTCCGTAATTCTAGCAAATTCTTTAAAACTGAATGGAATTTTTTAACTGCTGCGAAATCTTTTGAAATATTTAAATATTTCTCTAGGTCTTCAAAAATTCAGAGGAAAACCCTTAATTATTGTAAAATTATGTATTATAAATTTAGACATTTTAGATATTTAGATCCTATACAAATTCTTTGACATTTTGGGAAGCCCCTTGAAATAATTAAAAATACCCTGAAACCTTTTAAATTCTCTGAAACATTTAAAAATTCTTATAAAGTGTGGACAATTTAAAATCAAATCATTCCAACTTTTTTAGTTTGACCCATATATTAGCTTAAAACGAAAAAGTGATAAATCAACAGAAACGTTTAATAAAGAGAGGCGATTGTGATCATTTTTAAATCTTATTGAAACAATCAAAAGACATTTTTTATAGTTGCAATTAGATGACGTCATCTCTACCAAGGTAATGTATTTAGACATTGTTTTTTTTTAAACGATGAAGATTGAACTATGTACACACCTAATCTATTTTTCCTTCCTTTATTCACGCCTCGTGTAAAGGTTTATCGACAATATTTATTTAATTTAGTTTGCTTGTAATTTAATTTAATTTTAATTTGCTGAAAGAATAATTAAGAATAACTCTACTACTTCCTTTTAATAATATTAAAAAAAAAATCACAAACAGTATAGAATCAGTTACGAAATGAAATTTGCCTCTTTGTATTGAAGTGGAATGAAAATAACTACTTTTTTCTTAAATGAAAGAGAAAACTATAAACGTTCCTAAAGGATTTTGTATTAACAAATATTTCCACGCAAATCTATGGAGATTCAAATTTCTCATAAACTGTTTCAATGTTTTATAAAGTACGTTTCAATTAAAGAAATAACATTGTTTTCATGAAGTAAAAAAATAATGTTCAAAGAATTATTTTATTTCTCAAAATCACAATTTTTGAATGTAAATTTTTGAGAGTTGACCAAGAAAACCGATTCTCCAAAAACGGCAATTAACCCGAACTCAAGAGAAACAATTATCAAGGTATAGGGCTTAATGTCTCTGTTTGTTCAATTTTTTAAGAAGAAAATTAGAAACACAATATTAACAAGTCAATCTGTGCTAAAATTTAGTTTTGAAACGAAAAGGCTCAGAAACATTGTGAATCCAAAAATCAGTTGTTTTGAAAAAGCACATTCAAAAAGTTAAAAATATGCAAAAAGAATTGCATAGAAAGGTCTCAAAATATGTTTGCAAACAACATTGTAATCGGCTCATGAGAGACAAGTGTATAACAAGAGGAGAAAAAGAGGGAGGGAATTGAAAAAAAAAAAAACCATCCTCACTCTGTGTTCTTTTCTCTTTATCCGTGTTTTTTATATTACTTTTGTGACCAACACGTTTCGAGACCACTTTAGATCTCCTCTATAAAATAAAATTTAATCTATAAGGAGATTTTTTTCACCTAACAAGCTTCTGTTGTGTAATTTTGTGCACTTACAAAAGTTTAATGAAAATTAAACTTCTTAGGATTAAAAACATTTAAAAATAAAGAGTGATATTATGACATCCTGGTACTTACCAAAAGTAAGGTTGCCAGAGGGATGTTCATCTATTACTTATACATATTAATTCAAAGACTTTCGATAAATGAAAGCATGAAACCCTCAACACGTGCAATAATGGTTGTCTATGGAAGATTCAATAAAATACTTTAACAAGTTTCATTGAATACGTATACTGGTGTATACAAAAATGCATCGATATTATGCTTTTGATTAATTAAAAAACAAAGAAAATTTAAAATTTCATTGGTTCTTATAGAATAGAACTTTATTGACTAATTTTCCATTTATATTGTAAGTTTTTCATTAAGATCTTTTAATTTTAAGTAATTGTTACAAGTAAGATCATAATTAATCAGAAACTTTATTTTATAGATTTATTAAAAAAAAAATTTATATGACTCAAGTCTTCAGCGAGCTTCACCGAGTGCAATCGAAAGCAAATTTTTGGTGTTGAATAAATTATCCTTGATATTTCAGAAATCTTTATGCCAACGGCCATACTACGCTGAAAAAACCAGTTCTCGTCAGATCACTGAAGTTAAGCAGCTTTGGGCGCGGTTAGTACTTGGATGGGTGACCATTCGAGAATACTGCGTGCTGTTGGCACATCGTGGGTGTGGTGAGCTCACACTTGTAGTTATTTACGACAAGAAACTATCCACTTAGAAACACTACCCAAATCGGGAAGTGTCACACCTACCCTGAAAGGGAAATGGCTTAATGGTATACTTTAATCTTTAATTAATGAACTTAAAATATTCGGAGAAAATTTGAAAAATTACTATCATTTATTTACTGATAAGATGCTTAGGTCATTGACCTGTACAAATGGGTTGCTTAGAACTAGAATACATTCTAAAAGTTTATATAACTTGAGATAAGGCGTTTAAAGACGTGGTTTGAATATAAGAACATGACTTCAACGAAGAAAACAGAGAAAAAGAAAAAAATATATAAATTAATTATATTGCCTGTTTATGTCTCAAGTATAAAGGTGCGGATGCGCAGAATGGTTTGGACTAGTTTAAATAAATTACGCATCTCAAAAGCAGAGGAGGTATTTAAAATCATAAGCGAATATTACCTAACCACACTCGGATCTGCTGGATTTCTAAGACACTGAAGTCTGAAATCGTTGTAGGCAGGACATTGTGATAAAAATGATACAAATCTTCTACCTGCTTAAGGTTACATATTGAACAGACTTTACCTGCCGCGAAGTCATATCTTGATTCATTTAAGCATACTCTTCCTCTTTTGGAACCCAAAAGCCTAAGCTGAGCCATTATTCTTGTAAAGGCCAAGGGAATTCTGATACTCAAATACGAGTTTTCTACGAAAGTCAAAGGGAGGTAAGGATAAACTTGCAGGCTTTAAGAGGATTCCAGTCTGGCGAGATCAGAGTTTAGGAGGTGATCTCTGTAAGTGTCAAGTATAAGATCTTTGTTTAGCTTTATAGAATTGGCATCCAATGAGGACCACATATTCCCCAACCCACACTGGTAAAAAAAGTGTTTCAATTGCAGAAACCAATTATATTATGGTTTTGCATCTTTCTCGGTAGAGTAGCCAATGAACCTTTGAAGACACGTTTTATGAAGTCTCCCCTCTGTCATTTCAAAGATTCTTTCCAGCCAATTCAAACCCAGCTTCAAGATTAGGAGTGTAGGGAGGGATGGACAGTATCCTATTATAAAAATTCGTTTGAATTATCTCAACTGACTCATGATACCACAAGCCCCAGACTGCAATATCATAGAAAGGGACGCTAAAACACAGGCTGCGAAACAGCACCCTCTTAGTGTCCCAAGAGTCCGATTTCGATGAGAAGAGGATCCTGAGGACTGCACCCATAGCTACATTTGAGGCACTTATCCTTTTCCACTCGCTTTGGCAAATCGCCCCGAGCTAGAGAAAGTGGTACCTAGATAGTCAGACGTTTGCACGATCTCCAGAAGTTCACCCTTATACCGGAAGTTATAATCATGACTAATGTTGCCCTCATGAAAAATAAGAACCTTTGATTTACTTTTATTAATGGGAAGGAAATTTTCTTCGCAATATTGAGCAATTATATTTATGTTCCTCTGAAGGTCAACTGAAGAAGCTGCTAATACCACAATATCATCCGCGTAAGCCAAAAAAAATAATTCCGTAAAATAATTAACCATAATCCCTCTGGCTCCATGATTTATTAAGTATTCCTCAATGTCACTTAGGAATGAAGCAAATAATATTGGACTCAAACTTTCACTCTGGAGGTGACCTAAGGTTGCCTCTTCCGGGGTGGTGTTCCCTTCCGTTGAACGTATAGAAACAGTAGCTTTTTGATATAAGTTAGAAATAATTTTTGAAATTTTGGTGCTGACGCCCTTCTTCAGGAGTTTTTTCCAAGGGTTATAATGGTTAGTAGAGGAAAAGGCCCTTTTAAATAAACGAAGAATGAAAATAGTTCGCCCCCTGGTTCGGAGAGACCTATTTGAATAATAGAAGATAGAGTGGAAATGTGATCCAAGCAGCTGCTTCCACTCCTGAAACCAGCCTGGTTCTCCGGGGGCGCGTCTGTACACTCAGCCCACTTGGAGAGCCTTGACAGGAAAACTTGCGTGAAAATCTTAGTTATACAGTTAACAAGGGCAATCTCTCTATAATTTGAAAGATCTGTTTTAGAACCTTTTTTGTGTATTATAAAAAGATGAATTTTTGCCCAATTAGATGGGACTTCTTCTTCCCTCCAGATCCTGCTAAACCAGCCCTGCAAGTAAAGGATCCAATTCTCAGGGAGATACTTATAAAATTAATTGCTGATGCCATCCCCACCAGGAGCCTTGTTTAGTGTACATTTCTTTAAACTTTCTTGAATTTTATTTTGGGTAAGATCCGAGTCCAAAAGAGGATGAGAGACTTCAAACCAGCAGATATCTAACGCAGTGCGAGGTGGATACATTGCATTGGCAAATTCTTGCCACTCCGGAAAGCTAATATGACCTACGGTGGAGGCTCGAAATCAAAAATTCTTAACCACCTTCCAGAATGTCAGGGAATTATTAGCCGTAGCCAGGTCATTAATGCGAGAATTCTCAAACTCCTTACGCTTCCTATCAATTACACAAACATAGGGACGTTTCGACCCCTTGTAAACCCTATCGTCCGCGTCCGAGAACCCTGATTCTTTGCACTTTTTTAAATACCTCTCTAACTTCCGGGCAAGATAGGAACGTTTATCATGCCCTCGGTGTAGGCTTATGCTAGGTGATTCTTCCATTTGTTCGACTCATGTAAGGAATTTACAATTAGGTTACAATTAGTTCTGAAGAATTTCTCCAACATGTGTTTTTTACGATCGTTGACTGTCTCTTGCCTAGAAAGGAGTGTACATATATAAAAAAAGGTTACACTTACACTAAAATCTACACTGTACTTGAGTTCTTGGGAAAATGCGTACAAACCAAAATCTGTCAATTTCAAATGGACTTTTCGTTTCGTCTATTTTTTCCTTTTTTTAAATGATTTCAGTACTCAGGGTGACCCGGCACGTTTCAGTCGCTCTAGACGAAATCTTGAAGAATCAAAATAACAATTTTTTAGAAAGAGTGTGCAAAATAAAAAATGACCAAAAATTCCGTTAGATTGTAAAGTGAAGTTAAAATGTAACTTTAAAGTTGCACTACATGAAAAAATAAATGAATTTGAATAAACTTCTCTGAATTTCTGCAAAAAATTCCATTTAATTCGACGAATTTGAATTTCGAAATTTAACATTTTTATGGTGATTGTGACAATAAAAATCGGTTTTGTGCTGATGTATTTTATATAAGACTCCTAACGGATTAAATTTTTCCCTCTCACAATGAAATATAGGACATAAAAGCAGAAAGATAAGTCTTTTTTCTCCTTCATTGTTTTCAACTTGATGTGAAACTGAAGTTTCTTGGAAATTTTAACATATCATCATGAATTTCGCGGAAATTGACAGATTGTGGGGCTCAGGCATTACTGTGAATGACAGTCCTGTTAAAAAGATCAAATCTTTCTACGCGTTAAGTAGAAAACTCAATCAAATTCAAGAAACCACAAATAAATTCGAAAGATCAATTTTAGATTTGGTTATCAGTGACTGTCACACAAGAATTATTAATTTAAATATAAAAATTAAATTTACTCTTGACAAATTAAATGAACATGTGCCCCCTTATGTCTTTCAAGAGTGTATTATTAAAGACAATGAATTAAACCATGGTTTCTGAATCTTTCGAAAATTAATATACATTTCCAAGTGACCAACATTTTGATATTAGGAGAAGGTTTTAGTAACAAATTTAGGGGAAAAGTTTTTCCAATTATTAGAAGTCGTAAAAGATGCAGAGATAAATATTCACAAAATTCCAAGTAATAAATTACAAGAATTCAGATCCAAACTATCCGGATTATCTAAAGATTTTATTGCAAATCACAAATTATTCTCAATTATGGACAAAGAATTAAATGAAGGCTATAAGTTAACGAATTAATTTTTAAAGATAAATCCTGATCTCCTGATAACATGTGCAGATAAGGGTAATATTACAATAGCAATTTTGAAAAGCGAATATAACACAAAAATGATGACAATTCTTGAGGGCAGAAATAGTTTTAAAATGATTGTAAACAACCCTCTTAAAAAATTAAAAAAATATACTTTCAAGATTTTAAATAAACTTAGATTGAATGGATATCTTGGGAACAGAAATAAAAGTGATATAGATACTATGAATTCAGTTCTCTCCTTATCTTATGGTCTGATTAAAGCACACAAAGTTGATTATTCATTAAGACCTGTAATATCAACAATAGGTTCTCCGACAAGAAAATTAGAAGAATTACTTAATGAAATCATTAAAAAATCAATCACAATTTCAAAAAACACAGTAAAAAATAGTACAGTTTTTCTTGAACTCATTAAAGGAATTAGAATTCCTCATGATTACATCCTAGCTTCTTTTGATGTAATTGCTATGTTCCCAAACATTCCTTTAGATAAAGTAAAAGAATCGATTGAGAAAAGATGGGAATACATGAAGCAACACACTAAAATTCCAATTAAAAATTTCATAGGAGCATTCGATTTTGTTTTTTATTCGATTTATTTTCAATTTGATGGCAAATTTTATAAACAAAATTTTCGAACAGCAATAGGATCTGTTCTCTCACCTATTTTGGCAGAAATAGTCATGGAAGATTCAGAAAATACAGTTTTCAACAAAATGGAAAATTTAGTTAACGACAAATTTGAAAAAGTAGGATTTCAATGCCTTTTCTATGCGAGATGTGTTGATGATTCTGTTCTTTGTGTAGAAGCAAGTAAAATCAATATACTTTCAGATGCCTTTAATAGTATACACCCTAGATTACAATTTACTTTAGAATTAGAGAAAGAAAATAAGCTAAATTTTTTAGATTTAACTTTGATTACAACAGATGATGGTAGAATTAAAACGGATTGGTAGAGAAAACCATCATTTCCAGGACGAACTTTGAGCTTTCTATCAAATCACCCAATAGATATGAAAATTGCGATTATTAAAAATATGGTTGATAGGGCTATGAAATTATCACATCTTTATCAGGAAAAATGGGTTTACATACAATTTATAGAATTCCATTAAAAAGGAACAGAACTATTGAATTAGGAAAAGACGTACGTGACAAAATGGAAAAACAAAATGTAGTTTATAAAATGAAATGTAGGTATTGTAAGGCAGTATATATAGGCCCAACAAGGAGACCACTAAGAATAAGGAGAGATGAACATAAAATAATTTTCATAGAAATCAGAAATATCACAGCGTGCTGTCGAAACATCGAATCACACATGGCCATGAGTTCGATTGGAACGGTGTAAGAGTCCGATATAATGAAAGGAACCAAAGAAAAAGGGAATTCATGGAAATGTTATATATAAAGAGAGAGGACAATAATGCAATCAATTTGAAAAGAGACCTTTCGAGATATAACAAAGCCTTCGATAGTTTTATCGAATTTCTATAGGAAACAAAAAATAATTCATTTTAATATATGTCGGGCATTGTATTCTTGTACAGCTTTTAGTAAGTTACTTGGGTATTGAGGGTGTGTGCTCGAAACTTTATATTTAGCCCAGGTTGTTTTAAGATCCGAATGGACAGATTCCATGGCTTCTTCACTGTAAAATCTAAGGCCTTTTTCAACTTTACAACGAAAATCAGGGACATGAAAAAAACCGCGTGAACTTTAGGTGCAATTAAAATTTCCAAATCACAGGAACTTCGCTAAAACTCAGATATACAATCTACGTATTTTGGGTTTAATGTTGAAAAAAAAAACAAGAACCATCGACGGATTGCAAAGCCTTAACACCTTACATATTTTAAGCAACCAATGCTACATATTCCATGCAATAAGTCGATTTTTTCTAACAGCATTTTGCAAGAATTACCTGCGAACGCTAGACTTACATGTACAAACTCGCGAGTAACATTACACATCCTAGCGCAATGGAGACTCTCATCTTCGAATTCCGTCAGCATGTGTTTATACATTTTGTTCACAACCCCGAGCATCAGATGTAGTTCTGGTGGTGGAATTATTTCTAATATTTCTGTGTTAGCGATTTCTGAGTAAATTATAGGAGTACTTATACAATTTATATATACTTATTCGCAGATGATGTTTTACTTCCACTGTCTTGCCACGCAAAAACATCTTCCTTACAACTTCCAACAGTTCTGTATTCCCCACACGCGTTTAATTCATCTTTTGATGCAGTACACCATGTGCAAGGAAAACTGCTTGCGTGTGACATGATGCTCGGTAATAGGTTGGCAAATTTTAAATCAGTTGCTATTGTCCCTTTTAAATCCTTCAATTTCAAGAGTGAATACATTAATAAAACGTTTTCATATTTCTCTTGTGTCTATGCCACTATCCCAAACAGTAGTAATTTCTTGACGCCAGAATCCTTATACTTTTTTGCGACAACGTCTTCAGTATACTTCTGTCGACCTTCAACATTTGCAAGTTCTGATTCATCTAAAGATTGCATCGAAAGGCAAACTTTTAAAAAATCTCCGTCACTATCTATTCCGAATTTCGAATGCATTTCATCAACTTCCCTTTTTTCTTCAACAAACTGAAATAATCCTTTTACATAATTGCAAAACACTAAAGTTTCTGCAGTAGTTGCAGTATCGTTATTTTTAGTGTTAATCACATTACACTCTTTCAAATTGAATTACAAATCAAGAGAATGATTCCAAGTATATAATTTTTGTTTTAGATCTGGTTGAAATAATTTTCTGTCATTCGTAGCGACGCGAAGAGCTGCTGTAATTCCCTGTACTTTATTCGTTGAAAGCCCATAACTTATTCTAATTTTTAAAACATCTTCAGTAGGAACACGCTTCCGTTTTTGTTCTCTCATTGCTCTTCAGTCCAAGAAATTTTCAAAGGATTTCCATGCTTCTGAGATAAAGCGATTACATTATTTCTATCTGATTTATTTTCTTCAATGTTTGTCGCTTTTTCATTTGAAATCACTTTAATCAAATGATACACCAAGTGTTCTTTTTCTTTCAGGGATATACCGTTTATATTATAATCATTTAAATTTTCGTAATGCTTCGGTGTACAAAAAAATGTGATCCTTGTTCTAGATATGTTCATATTAGGTAAGAGACTTCATCAATGTTTACATTCACGTGTTGTTGTGTGTTGTTGTTGTGTTAACACAGGCATGTATGGTGATAGGTATATTTTAAGACGTACTTCAAAGACTTTATTATATTTTAGGAATTTATTATATTTTTTATTTAGATTTATTTCATAAAGTTGAAATTTTAATGTCTTAAGATTCATTTTCTAATTTTATAATGTTTTTTATCAATAAAGTGCAGAAAAAAAATCAATTCAATACATTTTTTGAAAAATTCTATCGACCCCAACAAAAAAATTGGATGTGCTATGACCTTGAATTTAAAGTTGGTTCAGGCAGACCGTGGATTGACACTTATACCGAAAATTAAAAGTTCATCAAAAATGAAAAATGAAAAATAATATAAATAACAGTACGATAAGAAACTGCAGTCTCATATGTACATACATTACTAATATTAAGCATAAGATAGAGATATGTTTTCGTAGTATAAAAAAGACGGAGAAAGAGAAAGGAAAAGAGAGTGAGGATGGCTTGGTTTTCTTTTTTCCAATTCTCTCCCTCTTTTTTTCCTATTGTTATCTACTTGTCTCTAATGAGACGATTACAATGTTGTTTGGAAACATATTTTGAGGCCTTTCCATGCAATTCTTTTTGCATACTTTGAACTTTTTGAATGTGTCTTTTCAAAACAACTGATTTTTGGATTCACAATGTTTCTGAGCCTTTTTGTTTCAAATATAAATTTTTGCACATATTGACTTGTTAATATTGTGTTTCTAATTTTCTTCTTAAAAAATGTAAATTTCCAAAAACTGTTTCGATGATTAAGAAATAAAGTACATTCTTTTTGGGGATTAATTTTTGGTTTATTTGTTAAACCTGATTTATGAATATTTATTCGAATAGAATTTAAAATTTAAGCATAACAATTTTCATTTTTTTTTATGTAACAATTTATATAGTAGGTAAGATATAAAATTGTTTCTCGTCTTTCACGTTCAAGAAGCATTGCGGAGAATAGATCAGGATGTCATTCGAAACAAATCTTATTCAAATGTACAAAGATCTTTAAAGCTAATTATTTGAAATTTTATTTCGCCATATCTATAAAATACAGTTTTAATTACTTTTAAGAGGTTGTCAGCAAATTACACGTGGCGATTTCGAATGGGGGGAATATTGAAAGATCTTACGTATAGTTTGCACTAAAAAAAAAATTGAAAGATATCAAAACTTATGTTAGAAGAAATTCCGGCATGAATTTCATCTCTTCTACAACAAGTATTGTATTTTTTGAAAGACAGATAAATTTCTAACAAAACTGTTGATTTCTTAACAAAAAAAGTGAAAATTTCAGTTATCTTCCAAACAAGAATTTTCCACCAAAAATGTTAAATTTCCACTTTTATTTCAAAAAATTTGCAACCAAAAAAGGAGAAGTTTCAGGAAATGATTAAAATATTGTACTAGTTTTTTTATTTTACCTTGCTTTATTCACATCTAGTGTCAAGGCTAATCTGAAATATTTGTCTAGTTTAATATGCTTCTAATTCAATTTACATTTTTAATTTGATAAAAGAATGATTAAGAATATCTCTACTTTTTGCTGAATGAAATAATATTTTTCATACAAGCCTCACAAAAAGTAGAAAATCATTCAGGAAATAAAATGAGTCATTGTGAATTCAAGTTGAATGAAAATTACTTCTTTCTTGAACGGGAGGCAAAACTTTGGATATTCGTGAAGTCTTTTAAATTTAAATATATGTTCGCGCCTTTTTTTTTAAATAACAATATAGTTTTAAACAGAAAATTTCAATTATCGAAATCGAAAGTTTTTAAGTTAAATAAAAAAAAACTGTTTTCAGGATGAACTTTAAATTTATTTAATTAATTCATATGATAGACATTCCGATTAGTTTTGTCAACTAAGAATTTATATAGTAGGTAAGATATAAATTGTTTGTCGTCTTTCGCGATTATGACACATTGAGAAGAATAAATAGAGATTTCGAAACGAGTCTCGTTAAAGTGTACAAAACTCATGTCAAATACTCGAAGGTGACCTTCAAATTATGTATGTAAATTTGGAAGGGGGGATTCTGAAAATCTTACACATGAAAAGTTTATACTAAAAAAAAAAAAAAAAAAAAAAAAAAAAAAAAAAAAAAAAAAAAAAAGCATTATAACTTAGAAGAAGGTCCAACAGAAATTTGATCTGTTCTAGAAAAAGGATTGCATTTTTAGCGAAATTGTTAAGTTTTTAACCAAATTTGTGAATTTTCAATTGCGAAAGATGAATTATAACACAAAAATTTATTAGATCCATTTTCACTTCATTTTCAGCCATGAAGATTACCTTTCGATTTTAGTTAAATAAAATGAGAAGATTTAAATTTCCGAAAAAAAAGAATGACTTTTGAACATAACAGATGAAGTGTTGACAGAATAATTAAATTCGCAACCAAATAATACAATTTAAACCTATGAAAGAATAATTCTCAAACAAAAATATAATAGTAGTATACTACATAGGGATAGCGTGGGTGGATTTGTGATGTTTTCTTGGTTTGAAGTAACAATAATAAATTAAAATTTAATTTGAAATAAATTATATTAATAATTTTCAACAAAAAACAATGAATTTCAAATCAAAATGTTGAATCTTGACCCAAAAAAAAGAAATGTACAAGAAATTAGCTCTACTTGTAGCCAAGTAGTATCATTTTGAACCAAAAAGGATTTCATAGTTTGCGCCCTATACATTTCAAAACTTTAACAAATTTTTTCTAAGATATTACACACGAAATATTCTCAGCCATACTTCTCACAAATTCTTTAAAAATAAACAAGCACTTTATTACTGGTAACTGATGAGTTTATTCACCCAATTGAATATACATAATTTTCAGTAGAAGTTTCCAGAAACACACGAAATTAGAGAATTAGAATTATAAACGATAAAATCGGGATATTTGGAAAATATCTAGGTTACGAATGGAAGAAATAGTAAGATTTTTATTTGATATTACAAATTCATAAATATCCTCAAGGAATTTATTTGTTTATTTATTCCTCCTTGCTATTTAAAGGCCGAGGTTCCCGCGAATTTCGATGATGTCGGGGGTCTCGAAGGCCCTGGGTCACTACGGAGCATTTCATCCAGAATTTTCTCGAATTTTTGAGATTCTCGAATTGTGGCTTCTGGTTGTAACGTTTGTACAAAGATTTTTGTACTTCCGGGTATTGTTATAAATAAGCGATCAATGCCAAATAGAAAACGATCACTTGTCCAGTGCTTGTATTCGATGAAATTCTGTGGGGTCAAACGCTTCTCCCTGAATATTGTTACCTCAGCTGATTTCGGTTCAACGGGAGTTGCCTGTGTCTTATACTTCAATTCACCGAAATATGTTTTATAAAAAGTTGAAAATAAAAAAACTTGATAGGTTTTAAAATTCTCCTGTGGTAAATAGTTCACCCACGAAGGTATATTTTCGGTCGGCCGAAGAACAGCATTAACATTCTGGCCATTTTGCATTGTTACCTCAAGGCAAGGGCGTATGGTAGCATGATCTAATTTTGTAGAAAAAATGGACATTTATTAAGTTTATGTACACTAGTAACATAAAGATTTAATGATTTTGATCAATCTAGTATTTCTCGAATCTCGTAGCTCGAGTTCAACTCGTCATATAACCTACGGAAATTGTAGTAAAAATCCTAAATTAAGAGGAAGTTATCCTTCCAACTTTGTGTTTAATTTAAGCTGAAAAAAACATTAGAAATCTTTACGGGTTCACGAGATATGACTAAAATTGTCCGAACGTGTGTCCGGCAAGTTTCAGTCGGTCCACATCGGTCGGCTCAGATGCGCTCGGACATTTCCATAAAGTTGAAAATGGTAAACAATAGCGTTTTTTTATCCGGCATTTTATTTATCATTAACTCAATTTGTATGAAATTTTTTTCATTCTTTGACTTCAAACGAAGAATGATTAATTTTCAAAAAAACATATGAATTCCAACTAAACGGTTGAATTTTTCAACTGAAAATGGAACAGTTAAATTTTATTTTCAACAAGAAGGAATAATTTTTAACGAAGAATATGAATTTTTTACCAGAAAGAACAAATTTCAACGCCATTACATGAATTTTCGAACAAGTAGTTCAACTTTCAACAAAACAGATGAATTTTATACCAGGAAGATTAACTTTCTACAAAAAGGCACAATTTCCAGTGAAATATACAAACTTTCAACAAAGAAGTATAATTTTTCAATCAAAACTGGAGCAGTTAAATTTTCAGTCATGAAAAATTTATTTTACCAGAAAAATGAATTCTCAAAGAATAGTTAAATTTGCAACCAAAGAAATCAAGTTCCATCCAAAAATATGAGTTTTTAAGAAAAGCTATTAACTTTCTACTAAACGAGACGCATTTTCAGCAAAATACATGAACTTTCAAAAAAATGGTTAAATTTAAAAATAAAAAATATATATTTCTACTAAAAATGGAATACTTGAATTTGCAGACGAAGAATTAATTTTCATCCAAATATTTTAATTTCCAAACAAATTTTTCAACGTAAAACGAAGAAAGATTAATTTTCAACAACTATAAACGTGAGATGTCGTGGGACGCCAGACAGAAGTGATAACTTCATATCATGTAAATTGAAGTGGTTTTTCTTTGAACATCATATTGTATTATTTTGTATCATACTGTATCATGGAATATATTGTAGCATATTATGTCACTCTGCATCATATTGCATTATATTGCACTATATCGTATATCATACTGTATCATATTGTATGATATTTTTTTGTAATGTATCTTCTTGCATCGAATCGTATTATGTTGTATCATATTGTATCATATCATATGAGGATGACCGACAGATTGGTTGAGACTTTGCGAGATGTAACCTTTTATAATTAAAATTTTGACTCGGGATAATCCTAGTCTCCTTTCATTCAATTTGATCGTAAAACCAAAATAATATAACTTACGTTCCGATTAAGGTAACAATTTGAATCGATCGAAAAAAGAATTTCACTTCTTAAAAATTTGTTGGGAATTTGTTTGTTTTCATTGTATCACATTGTATGGTATTGCATCATATTGTATTATTTTGTATAATATTGTATCATATTGTATCATACTGTGCCTTATTGTATAATATTGTGTAGTATTGCATCATATTGTATGATACTGTATCATATTCCATCATATTATATGATATGGTTTCACATTGTAAGATTTTTGTAGAACGAGAGCGAGAGAGAGAGAGAAGATAGAGAGGGGCGAGAGGGAGAGAAGTGGAAGAAGCGAAGGAGAGATAGAGAGGGAGAGAGATCGAAAGAGTCAGTCAGTTGGAGAAGCGGCGAAGAGATAGAGGAGAGGAAGCGTTACCCGTGAAGCGTTACCCGCATTTCCTCTAAAATCCTGTTAGTTTTGCGAGTTCACACCGTGTCATAAGAAGTAATCCAAAAATAGTTTACAATAGTTAAATTGTTTTCAAAAGTATTAAATTTTCTACAGCAACAAAAATGCGAATTTTCAACAAAATAGTAAAATTCTCTAACATAATGAGTCTTTAACCAAATATTATTTTTAAAGAGATTAGTTAAATTTTCAGCAAAGCAGTACAACTTTCAATTAAAGATAAGATATTCAAGATAGCGTCCTCTAGATTTCAGATTTTTGTCACAATTTTTCTGAGTCGTAGCACAAGTTGAAGTTAAGTTACGCAATCCAAGATATTTTTGACGATAGACAGGAATACGCACATTTTTATTCATATTTTGGGAACCCGTGAAGATTTCTATATTTTGATCGGCTTAGATTTAAGATAATATATTAAACATTGGGCACTGTAGATTTAAGATATTTTCCACAATTTTTTCAAATGATAGCACGAGTTGAATTCAAAGTACAAAATCCGAGGGATTTTCGGCGTTCAAAGCCCATTTTTTTAGGAATATTAATTTTAATATTGTATTATACTTACGCATCATGCATTTTGATTCCTGGAGGAATGCAGCGAATGCGAAGAGAAGACTAGCAGCAGTAATCTTCATTTTTCCGGACGGAGAAATGGAGAAGCGTACTGAATTCAAAAACTGATAGTGAAGAAAGACTTGATGAATTCCTGTGATTTATACCAACTTTTACAACGTATGAATGATACGTTTCGTTTATTCTATGAAATAACTAGGGTGGAAGGAGAAAGATAAAGATTGTCGATTTCACATCTCGAAGTTTTCCCTATTTGCTAAACTTAATATTCTGGGTGCCTTGAGAATAATCAAACATTCCAATATATGAAAAACAGGAAATAACATTATTTTTCTTATCATTTGATCTCTCATGTATAAAAATGCAAACAAAGATAGAAAAATCAATATTCCTTCAAAAAAGCTGGCTGTTGCTATGCGGGTTCTTGATCGATCTAATAATGTGAAGAAAATACAAGAAACATTCAAGAAAGATACAATGGGAACAGTTCTTCAGATAATTATAAAATTGTGCTTTCTCAAGAAGTGCACTTTGAAAAATTTTAATAAAAAAAAAATGTTTTATACGAATAATTTTAATGATGAATCATCATGATTATTATCACTGGTGTGGACTGGGAATAGTCTGGATAAACAGTCTGCTACTTTCTTTTGCTTTCGTTTTATATATTCAATTTCGTACTTATATTCCTCTAGCCGTAATCGCCATCGTAAGAGTCGCGAGCTAGGGTCTTTCACATTGTGCAACCAAATGATTGCTTTGTGATCAGCCTGGATTTTGAACTTTTTTTCTAGCAAGTATTGACGTAATCTTTTCATTGGCCATACTATAGCTAAGAGTTCTTCTTCCGAGGTGGTGTAATTTTCTTCTGCCTTATAAAGGGTCCCGCTAATAAATAAGTGAGGGTTTCTGGCCTAGGATAGCACTGCGCTAAGTCCTTAATTCAATGCGTTGGTTGTTAGAGTGCATCTTTCTTTAAAATCGGGGAACCTTAACACTGATGATGTTGTTAATGCGCTTCTCAATTTTTTAAAAGCTTTTTCACACTTTGGAATCCAATCAAAAATTGTGTCCTTTTGAGTTAGCTTGGTGAGTGGCCTATCCATAGAGATAAAGTTCTTTATGAACTTTCTATAATATCCAGCTAAGCCTCGGAATGATTGCACGTCTTTATGTGTTTTCAGCTGCTTGAATTCTTGGATTGCCTTGATCTTAATAGGGCTTGGCTTCACTTCTTCTGCGGTGATTAGGTGGCCTAGGTATTCTAGTTCTGGGCGTAGGTACTCGCAGTTTGATGATTCTAATTTCAAGCTTAATTTCTTTATTCTTTCCAGGACAGTCAGTACATTTTTGTTATGTTCTTAAAAGATTTTGCCGGATATTACAATATCGTCAATGTGGACGAAACGTTGCTTCCCAATTAGTACTCTGAACGCATTGTTCATCGTACGTTCTTCCTTCATGGGGATTTGGTAGATTTGGTAGTCTTCCTTGAAACGTAATGATGGTTTCCATTTGTCGATTATCAAATCAGTTTTTGTTATATCATATCGGGGTATTTTTGGAAGAATGACAATGCTATTTTTCCATCTTCTAATAATGGGAAGTTCTCTTCTACTATATGGAATAGTTGTTTTTTCTTTCCAAAATACTGCAGATAAGTGGCTTCCATTATTTCGTGGTGATCGTCTCCCATCGAGAATTTCTTATGGAACTTAAAGGTTTCTTGGTCGGGCTGTGTATATGGTTTCTCTTAATTATGTTGATCGCTGCTCCGCTATCAACTGATAATTTGTATATTGATCCGTCGCTTCTTCTTCTTCCATGTACCTATTGATTGTAATTTTCCGGATAATTTAGATATTCTGCTTGATCCTCGTAATTTATGTGCTCCTGGATTTCCTACATTTTCATCTCCTCCCTTTCTAAACATTCTTCTTGGGGTTCCTGATATTCCTGAATAGTTTTTACTTCCGGTTGTCTTTTTTGGGACTGTCCCAGTTTACAATTTTGGGGTTTCGGAAAACATTGGGATGAAAAATGACCGGGTTTTCCGCACTTGTGGCGTGACATCTTTAATCTTTCGCTTAGTAGAAAATTCGAGCTTGGTACTGTGGCCTGTTGGAGTGTGATATTTGCTGAAGCTGTAGTTGATTTTGGTTGGGGTTGGAATTTAGTGAGTTGTCTAGGCACTTGTCTTTGTCTAAGTATTCTATCCTTATTTTTTCTCGTTGCCAAGCTTCTGCTTCCAATGCTTCTTGCAGGGCTTTTGTTAGTGTGGTTGGTTTCATTGGTCTAATCTGTGCAATTGGTTTAATTTCGTGTCTCCTGCTGTGATTTGCATCGTTATGGATCCAGACTTAATAAAGAATCTGGTGCTGGGTACGTAGGAGGTTGTTCTCTCGATAAGGGTTGAGTGTTGTTAAAGGAGGTCATTGCCGTAAGGAATAAAGGAAGCAGGTCGTGTGATGAATCAGACCTCTCGCCTGTATCGTCAGTCGCGTAAGCTTCACCGTTCTTATCTCGATACTCGGGGTATGACAGCGTAAATTATGTCGATCTCGCTCCTGTTATCTAATACGTGTGGTTACGTTTTGCTTTGGACGTTTAGTCCTATACTACAGTAGAGTGCAAGAATATCGTCTATCACAATTTCCTTGATTCCAAAGTAATGGTTTCTGTTATTGTTGAGAAAAGGCAGTGCTCGGAAGCAACAGGAGCATACTTTGCCGGAATTGCAAAACTTTGCCTCGCCTAATGTGAAATTAATTTTGATTTCTCGTTAGTCTTCTTCCTCAGACAGCAAGGAGGACTTATTCTCTTTGCAATCCGATACGATTTGTTCTTTCTTTTTTATTGAAATGCTTACTTTTTCTCAAATCGATGTATGACTGGATCCTCTCTGATTGGCAGCCGGGAGTCCGTGGAGTTTCTTGTTGTTAACCTGGCTTTGGGCGTTGCCCGATAACTGTTCGTCGGTCTTTCAAGCGTTCTTACGCAGATGCGTCTTCCGCCTGATTGCGGGCCTCGTTCAATTTTTGAATTTCAGAAAAGAAAAGTTTTACGTTGTATAGCGGCTCCTCAATTCACCAATTATTTTTAACACCAATTTTCCTACTTTTCAGGTTGTTGAGTCACCCGTAGGTAGCTTCAGAGTTCAAGTGAATTACGTAAAATTCTTTTTTCTATAATTCGCGAAAAAGTGCCAGTTTTTCCACCTGTTTTTGGTGTAAAAAGTTACCGACTTTTGCTCGATGACGTGGCGCATGCGCAGTGCCGACCTTTCCGGGCAACAGTGACAAAAGTGGACAGATGCAGTGGAAAAAGTAAATGGACAGTGATAAAAGTGAGGCACAGTGGAAAAAGTAAATGTAATTTCGGGTGGGTTCGTGCTGCCTCGGGTGGACTCGTGCATCGTGCGCAGCCAACTTCATTCTATTTTCCGACTGTCGTCCCTAACCTAAAGGCAATTTCCTGAAAAGTCTCGAGTTGTGTATTTTGTATGTACTTTTGTCACTTGGCAAAAGCATAAAAACATCGTCAGTTTCTCCGAAAATACTGTGCTTGGTTTTTTTCACGAAAAATCGGAAGTTTTGAAGCCCTGAACTTTATGGGCCAACTATTTAATTGTGAGAACCAGCTTATTATTACTGCCATATTATTGCCATGGTTTTGATAATTGCCATTGTCATTGTTGCGTCAATCGACAAAAAATCGCCTTCTTTTTACACAAAAAACAGGTAAACAAAAACTAGCACTTTTTAACAAATTATAGAAAAAGTATCGTGTCCCACGCATTGAAAAAGCGACGATTTAAAAATCGTGTGATAGCCACCCTCGCTCCGCTCGGGTAGTTAACTTCACACTCGTTTTAAATCTTTCGCTTTTTCAACTTGTAGCACAATATACTATTCCTTTTCGTTTTAAATGAGTTTCGTAGAATTTCTTTCCAGGTTTCGTCACAGGAATTGCTTTTATAGGATTTCTCTATTGTATGCGTGGATATAGAAATCGAAAGAGCAATCCTGGCAGATCGCCAAAATATTTTGCGTTATGAGTACAGGTATAGAACTAAACTCCTCAGAGAGGTGGCGCTTTATATATGCTAATTAGACGTAGAGTAGTTCCAGGACGGCTGAATATTTCCTCAGATAAGATATTTTTCAGGTAGGTCAAGGTCATTCTTGAAGTAACTTTCAACGGGCAATTCAATGGTGACCCTCATTTTGATCTTGACCCTAAACTTAATGGTCCTTTCAAGGTCGAATTGATTTTTTAAAATGGGAACCCCCATTTTTGACCCAGGGAACTGTTAGCGGAAAATTTTACATCCAGATATGACCTTGACCAATAGAAAATTTGACCTGGAACGGTTATGACAAGATCACAATTTTCTTTGCACGCTGCGTCTGAGGGATTGATACCAAGATTACCTGTAGCAAGTCGTTTGGCTAGCTCAGTAGCTGGAAGACAGTATTGGTAGCCAGGTAATTGCAACTCGAACGGCAAGTTGTTGATGACTTTGTTGACCAATCCTTTACCTCAATGATGGTGTGATACTTTATTTGATTCGCCGTGTACAATCATTCTTCACTGAGCAGAGGTTAGCACGTAACTGATGTAAAACCTATATAAGGGCTGTATTTATAACTTTTACAACAGTCGAGATCAACATGTGGTTCAAGACACAACCCGTTAAACTTCCGGTTGGCAAATTTGACACGATAGTTCATTTAGAGAGGAAGAAGCGGGTGAAACGCTATGGCATTCTACTACCAGACAGCACTCGCGCAGTGTTTAGTAGACGGTGTTGAATATTTTCCTTTCAGTGAACATGAAGAAGTAATAAAACCAAGGAAGGCTCAACCGAATTCTATAATTGTCTTTGATGATGTAGCCTGTGAGAAACAGGATAATATCAAAGCCTTTTGCTGTATGGGTAGACACGCTCATGTTGACAGTTTTTACTTATGTCAAGCTTACGCTCGAATTCCTAAACATCGGGTTCAAGATAATGTCAATCTCTTGACACTTTTCAAGCAGGATGAAAAGAATTGAAGACATGTGTATGCCGATTATGCGAACACTGACATGAGTTAGCGATCTCATCAAGAGTAGATATAGAGAAGGATTTGACTGATTTATCTCTATAAATACAAGTTATGTACTGAGGAAATAATGAGTGAAACATTTAAGCCAATCGTCATACCGCTGCAGAAACTGGTTAACATATCTAATGCTTCAATGAAGAGGAAGTTGAAAGAAATAAGGCTGTAAAGAAAAAAGATGAGGATGAGAAGGACGATGATGATTTCTTTATGACTGCTGATGTTGAAGAAGAGCAAGATAAAATGCCTAATGCTAAATGCAAGATAAAAAACTATGCTTGAAGAATATGCCATATCCGAGCTTGCTGATTGTTATGATCATTTGACAAACAAGTTTCTCAGAATAATACAACAAATTTGAAAGCAGTATTTAGATATGGTTTACGGTGTGCGTAAAGTCAGTGATGGCAGCCTTATGATTGCTGATCAACCTATTAGTTTTGAGGGACAATATATTCATGTTAATGGTAAACAGTATCTAAAAACCGTTGGTCTGCTTGAACTGCTGTTTGAAAAAACTCGTGAAGAGTCATCCATAACCACTGATGATCTAAAAAGTTATAAGGAAATATTGATTGCTACAAGTGCACACAAGAAGTGGTATAACTCAAATTTTTTCTTATCCTCTTTCATATCAGCGTAAATATCATCACATTTAACTTCGTATATCAAGATATTCGTATCGGCGTATGATAGCTTACAATTGTTACCATATTTTTTGCACATGTAGCCGGAGTCGGACTGATAGATCAGTATTCAAGATACATCAAGCACCGAAAGCCCAACATAGATCTGTTTCTTGAATGGGACTTGAGTTTTCCTCAATTCAATAGCCACCAGATGTTCACTAAATATAGCTCGGCTGTGTTTGGTTTGGCTATGACAGCTTCAGCTCAATGTCTACCCTCCCACTTTGCCACAAGTTTAACATTAACATGTTTTCGTACGTTCTCCACTGTTTTGCCATAAACTTCATTATTCATCAATTTGAATAGGTTCTCTTCGAATGCATTCCTAGCGTTCGTTCTGAGGTTAGTATTGAGATCAATATATTCTTTAAGTCATGTAGATTGATTAAATTTTAGAACTCTCTGAATTTTGACAAGTTTGAGACCATTAGCTAACCCTGGTGGTTTCGAGTGTTCTGGACAGATCAACAAGTCATTGTGTGCATGATGGTGTTCGGCTGGATAATCCAAATCAACTTCTAGTATGTTACCAAAGGGTGAATCATCAAGAGCATCGAAGCCAACATTTTCCAAATTTGTAACCCACTCGAAACCACCATGAGGAAGTGGTTGCCCTATTGCCCCACCGTACAGGTTGTAGGCGTCAATATATACAATGTATATATTCTCTCCATTCTCATTGAAAACTGCCATATACTCGAGCATATACTAATTGTTGGCCATCGCATGTCAGTTGGAGCCTTGGCTTACTCCACCCTTTTTGCCTTGCTCAATCATTAGCAGCATATCAACGGTTTAATAGTGTGCTGGATCGAGTCCACAGGCTTGTATACATTGCTCACGTAAGCTTTCGAACACATCAGCCAAAAGCAAAACGTCGGTCTTCATATACAATTTTACATAATCACCGAGAGTCTTGAGATTGAATGCACACCAAATCTGTTGCGCATAAACATAATCTTTGCCAGATATTGACGAATCATTTGGCGTTCTGTAGAATTTTTCTTTTGGTGGCAACTGATTTTCTTCAAATTTTTCACTCGAGTCAAGGTATTCGTAGCGAAGAACACCCTTTCTCGAAAGAAGCTCAAATTTTTCTCTTTCAATGCCCAAAAACACGGAATTGATGATTTTGTATTCGGTGAGATATGATTCTAACATTTATAATAATGATTCCATGAAACGAAACGAGTCTATGAACCTAAATTGAATTTATGTATCCTGAACATTCTTTGTGAATGATATGTATTTTTCTTTATACAGAGCAAGAACTAGAAACCTTCAAATTGTGTTGCAACATCTCTAATGATGAAGTGACCATCATATCGGCTCAAATTGTGTAAGATAACAGGTATGGTGTATGCATTTTGATAGGCTAGATTACAATCTACGTGCACAACACCACGATATTTACGGGTGAGGTGACAGTGGTCACGTACTTTCTTCATTGGTGGATGTAGGGCTTTTTCACAGATGTGAGATGTTGTAGCTTCAACGAAGGCTTCCTCCTGCTTTCGAGTCAGTTTCTGCATGGGAACTGGAGATGCACTTTGCAATTTCAAATAGCTGCAGAGCAAACCATTTCGCTGGTTCCACATCATCGGAGCAGGACTAATAAAAAGATAGTGACTCGTCGTAACTACACTTGAGGTAATATCCTATATCACAAACCTCATGCCTTCGAAAAACCTGTGTGTTTAATATTTTTTCCTTGTCTTACACGGGTTTTACCAGAAATCCACAATCTGCATAAATGGTAGATGGAACCTTCTCTCCATGCTTGAAGTTTTTAAATTCGATAATGCTTTTTCCAGGTTTCGGTAGAACAATTTCACAGTCATTTAATTTGTTGCAATCTAGTATGAGCAATCAACTTTCCTTCAGATGAAAAATAGTG
Source organism: Andricus curvator (assembly GCA_932195095.1). Lineage (NCBI taxonomy): Eukaryota > Metazoa > Arthropoda > Insecta > Hymenoptera > Cynipidae > Andricus > Andricus curvator. Next base: position 134,331 of record CAKNYM010046398.1, on the reverse strand, counting down.
TAGGAATCAATCACAAATATATTTTCTGTGTTCATCTGCAGATAATTGTTTGCTGATTAATCAGGAAAGATTCTTTACACATACATAATGGAAATTAAATGACCGGTTTCTGCTATCCGGATAATCTTCTTCTACACCATTACTCTCTTCATTCACATACTCTTCTTCTTTTCGAAAAAGGTTCACGTGGATATTTCTCTTCTGAGAAGTAAGATGTAATGGAACCACCTTGAATTCATTCTGCTTGTTTTTGATCAGGCCATATACATTCATTGATATGTCATTTTTTTCTTCAAATTTTGTCACGTCTTTCAATCCAACGGGAAAGTTGATTCCAGAAAAATGTAACACATACTTTTGTTGGATATAGCTAAACACACGTTTAGCAATTTCTTTCTTCTCAGGTGGATATATGGCTGATAGTATAATCCACTTAGAACACTCGTTGTCATTCTTATTCTGTACCTTGATACATGCTTCTTTTTTCTCAATACATGAAGGAAGTTCAATGTAGGATCTTACCTTCACTGGGTTAAGCTTATTGATGTTCACTGAAAGTTTTGTGATTGAGTGTAAGGTCCATTCTGAATCTATTTCCTCAAAATCTTCCCCTTCTTGCAGGATCGGGTACCTCACATAGTTTTTAAACCAGAGTTTCAAATCTGTGGTATAGTATATTTCTTAATTCTTGGATTTGAAGGACTTTTCATCAGGTGTCCCCTTACCGATCTTCAAATATAATGTAAGGAGCACATCGTTTACTTTGGAAGCCCTTGAAGGCTCGACACGTTCAATTTTAAATATGAACTATTATAGGTGGAAGTTGAGAATATCGTTTGATCTTTTTCTTGGAGTCGTTAGAGATTACATCCAATATTGATTGATCGTCCAGAAAATTTGAAACGGAAGTCTGACTTGTCTGGGAATTTCTAGAAAGTTGTACCGCAAATTCGTACCAATTATATAATGATAGGATTTGACTACTTGGATGATATATTAAGGGTATAGGTCGGTAAGGTACGGACCTACATTATTACCTACCTATATTACCTTACCTACTGATGGAAACCAGATTCGTACCTTACCGACTGACGGTGCCTGACCTATAACTGTTTTACCTACTGAAGGTAACTGAAGGACTGATGGTGACTGACCGATGGGAACTGACCGGTGGCGCCATCTGTCAATGGCAGCTGGAACTACGTAGTGGTGCTCGCGAACTGGTCTAGCTTAGCTACTAATAAAATCTTTGATTTAAATTTAACGAATTTTTCGAATGCTTTCAAATTTTTTTTCAATTGTGAGGCTCCCTCTCGGAATGCGAAGCATTTTACTGTTTTGAACAAAATAGATGAATTTCTAACCAAATAGTTGATTTACCGACCAAATAATGAAATTACAGGCAGGTATGGTTATTAGTTTCAAGATTAGGTTTCTACCAAAAAAGTTAAACTACTAAAAACCCTACAAATAGTAGAGAATCATTTAGTAAATAAAATCAGCCATTGTGAATTAAAGTTGGAAGAAAATTACTGCTATCTTCAATGGGAGGAAAAACGTTAAGTATTCGTGAAGGCTTTTAAATTAAAAAACATGTTTCGATTTATTTTTAAATAACAAAATATTTAGATACATAGTAGGTAAGATATAAAATTGTTTGTCGTCTTTCATGTTCATGACGCATGGAGAAGAATAAATAGAGATTTCGAAACCAGTCTCATTAGAGTATACAAAGCTCATGTTAATTACTCGAAGGTCCATTCTAACAGACCCATAAATTATGTCTGCGCTCTTTAAACATATTATACGTATTAAATTTTCAATTATTTGTAGAGAGACACCAGCAAATTATGTATAGCAATTTGGAAGCGGGGATTTGGAAGATCTTACACCGGAAAAGTTTTTACTGAAAAAATAACAAATGCACAGACATTACAACTTAGAGGAAGGTTCAGCAGAAATTTGATCTGTTCTTGAAAAAGGCTTGCATTTTTAATGAAATTCTTGAATTTTCTATTGAGAAAGATAAATTTTAAAACGAAAATCAAATAGATACATGTTCAATGCATTTCAAATCATAAAGAATTTTTTGAAGACTTTTGAACATAACAGATAAAGTGTTAACAGAATAATTAAATTCGCAACCAAATAATATAACTTAAAACCATAAAAGATTAATTCTCAGCTAAAAATATAATAGCAGACGCTTCAAATTTTTAAAATTCATAGATTAAAAACTAATGGTTCCAATAAACATTGAAGTTCCCTGAGTTTACATAATCTAAGTACGATTTGAGGAAGATGGTTTGTCATGAGTCACAAACCTTTAAAGATTTTAGATGTTTTTTTTTGTTTGAATTGAAAATAAGAAATGAAAATTCATTTTGAAATCAATTATATTGATAATTTTTAACAAGAAACAATGAATTTCAAATCAAATGTTAAGTCTACAACCAGAAAAAAAATGTACAAGAGAGTAGATCTACTTGCAGCCAAGTAGTATAATTTTGAACCAAAAAAGATTTCATAGTTTGCCATACTTTTCACAAAGTCTTGGAAAATAAAAAACACTTTGCTATTGGTACTGATGGGTTTATTTACTAAATTGAATATACATAATTTTTAGTCGAAATTTCCAGAAACACACGAAATTAAAGAATTATAATTATAAACGATAAAATACGCCTATTGGGTATCCATGAGAGCGCCACCCATTTGGAACTATTGTGAAGAAATTTGAATTTCAATTCAATATTAACAAGAAATCTTATAATAAATAATTAATTATGGACATCAGTATGATATTTCTGATCAAAATATTTACTGCTCTTTTTCATTAACATTGTTCTTATAACTTTGAGATGGCCAATAGTTCGCGTGCCAGGTGGCACTGTTTTCAAGGTCAAAGAGGTACCCTACAGGCGTATTGGGACATTTTGAAAGTGTGAAGGTTACAAATAAAAGAAATTGTAAGATTTGTATTTAAACTTACAAATTTATAAATATCTTCAAGGAATTTATTTGTTTATTTGTACCTCCTCGTTATTTAAAGCCCGAGGATCCCGAGCACTTCGAGGAAACCGTGGATATCGAGTATCTCGAGGACCCTGGGTTACTACGGAGCATTTCATTCAGACTTTCCTCAAATAATTGAGCCCCTCGAATTGAGGCTTCTGTATGTAAATTTTGTACAAAAACTTTCGTAGTTCCGGGTATTGTTATAAATAAGCGACTGATGCCAAATAGAAAACGATCAGTTGACCAGTGCTTGTATTCGATGAAATTCTTTAAGGTCGAAAGCTTCTCCGTAAATATTGTTACCTCAGCTGATTTCGGTTCAACGGGAGTTTCCTGTATCTCAAAGTTCAACTCACCCAAATATTTATTAAAACAAGGTGAAAATAAAAAAACTTCACAGGTTTGAAAATTGCGACGTCGTACATAATTCAGCCATGGAGGTACATCTTCGGTCGGGTGGAGAACAGCATTAACCTTCTGACCATTGTGCATTGTTACCTCAAGGGAAGGGTGTATGTCAGTTTTACCTAATTTTGTAGAAAAATATTGACATTCATCAAGTTTGTGTACACTAGTAACTTGAAGATTTAACAATTTTGATAAATCAAGTATTTCTCGAATAAAAATTGTAGCCAAAATCCTAAATTGAGAGGAAGCAATCCTTCCAAATTCGTGTTATTTATCATTAATTCAATTTGAATGCAATTTGGTTTATGGCTTGATTTTAAACTAAGAAAGATTAATTTTCAACAAAGAATGGAATAAATCAATTGAACTTAAATTCTGTTTTGTCTACTGGCCGCAATTTATTTAATTAATTTGATTTAATCTATTTATTTAATTATTATCACCTGGCCAAAACCACATCATTGAATACAAAATGGAATAGTACAATTTTCTCTTAAAAAAATTAATTTTCAACAAAATAAATAAATTTCAACTTCACGGTTTCATTTTTCAACTGAGAATGGAACAGATATATTTTATTTTCCACAAGAAAGATTAATTTTTAAAGAAGAATAATAATGTTCTATCCGAAAGGATTGATGATGACATTACATGAATTTTCCAACAATTAGTTCAACTTTCAACGAAACAGATGAATTTTATACCAAGATGATTAACTTTCTACGAAAAAGCCCAATTTTTAACAGAATACAGAACTTTTCAAGAAAGAAGTATACATTTTCAACCAAAACTGGAACAGTTAAATTTTCAGTTATAAAAAATATATTTTACCAAAAAAATGAATTTTCAACAAATAGTTAAATTTGCAACCAAAGAAATCATGTTTCAACCAAAAAGATGAGTTTTTAGGAAAATATATTAATTTGCTACAAAGCAAGGCATAGTTTCATGGAATACTTAAATTTCCAGTTGAAAAATTAATTTTTAGCCAAATAGTTGAATTTCCAACCAAATTGTTCAACTTCAAACGAAAAAAGATTAATTTTCAACAACAAAATAGTTCACAATAGTTACATTTTCTTTTAAAGTATTAAATTTTCTACAACAACAAAAATGCGAATTTTAAATAAAATAGCTAAATTCTCAACTAACGAAATGAAGTAAAAAAAAAGCTGATCTTTCACCAAGAATATTCATTTTCTACAAGAAAGAAAAAATTTTGAACAAATTAAATATATTTTCTAAAAAGTAGTTAAATATTAAACTATAAAAGATAAATTTACATCTAAATATGGAATACCTTACTTTCCATTTCAAAAGTGAATTTTCGAACAAATAAAAAACTATTTTTCAACGAAATATTCAAACTGTGGATTTTTCAATTAAAAAAATTAATTTTCAACTCAAGAAATGTTAAGAAAATACATGAATTTTCAAGAATGATCAATACATTTTCTGCAACCACAACAATACGAATTTTCCACAAAATATTTAGGTTTTCAACGAAAGAAATTATGTAATAACAAAAAATATAAATTTTTAACCAATAATATTAATTTGATACAGGGAACAACAAATTTGGAAAAAAATACATGAAATATCAACCAAGTAGTGAAATGTTAAGCTAAAATTCTAAATTTTTAACTAAAAAAGGAAAACCTGAATAATCAGTTGTATTTAGTTGAATATTTTAAAATTTTAAACTGAGAAAGAATAATTTTCAAAAAATATTGGAACAGGTGAATTTTTAGTTGAAAAAACGAATTTTCAACTAAAAAAACGACACTTGAATAAAATACATAAACTTCAGTTGAACAGTTGGAATTTTGAAGAAAAAAATGGAATAGTTGAATTTTTATTGAAAATAACTACATTAAGAGACATTATTTTTCAACCTATTTTCTACCAAAAAAAAGCTGTTAAATTACGTGATTTTTCAACCAGGAAAAGTAGTAATTTTCAACTAAGAAAAATAAATTTTATTCGCAAAATGAAATCCTTAAATTTGCAGGTAAAAGAGTAATTTTCGACTAAAGAAATAAGTTTTTTTCTACCTAAATATTTCAAATTGTATTTAAAGCAATGAATTTTGAACTAAAATAATGAATCCTCAAACAAGAAAATTGTTTTTAAAGAGATTATTCAATTTTCAGCAAAGTAGTAAAAAGATAAATTTTAAACTAAGAATATTAATTTGCTACAGGATTGAACAAATTTGGAAAAAATGCATGAATTGTCAACCAAGTAGTTCAGTTTCAAGCTAAAATTCTAAATTCTTAAATAAAAAAGTAATACCTGAATATTTAGCTAAAAAGTTAAATTTCAGTTTTCACAAAAACTGAAACCTTGAATCTTAAACCAAAAAATTAATTACTACAATAAGTTCCTAAAACGAAAAAAGAATTGTTAAGAAAATAGTTTAATTTTAAACTAAACAAATATATTTTCATCAACAAAAATTAATTTTTTTGACCAAGAATAATAATTTTCTACTAAGAAAGGACTACTTTTTAACAAATTACGTGAATTTTCAACATTTTATTCTAAAAATGGAAAGCTCAAATTTTCAGTTAAGAAGATAATTTTCGAATAAAAAAGTAAAAATTCTTTTAATTAAATATTACCTTCAACAAAAAAATTATTTCTAAAGAGATTACTTGAATTTTCAGCAAAGTAGTACAACTTTTTGAAGATAGACAGAAACGTGCACATTTTTATTTATATTTTGGCTTAGATTAAAGATAATGTATTGAACATTGGGTACTGTAAATTTCAGATTTTTTCCACAAATTTCAAAAACCATAGTACGAGCTGAATTTTAAGTTCAAAATCCGAGGGATTTTCGGCGTTCAATGCCCAATTTTTTAAGAATATTTTTTTCATATTATATTACACTTACGAATCATGCATTTTGATTCCTGCAGGAATCCAGCGAATGCAAGGAGAAGAGTAGCAGCACAAATATTCATTTTTTCGGACACATAAATGAAGAATCGCACTGTGTTCAAAAATTGCTGGTAAAGAGTGGATTTATAAATGCCCGCTTTTTATACTTACTTTCACAACGTCTAAATGACACGTTTCGTTTGTTCTATGAAATAACTGGGGTGGAAGGAGAAAGATTGTGGATCTCACATCTCGAACTTTTCCCTATTTGCTATATTTAATCACCTGGGCGCCTTCAGAATAATTAATCATTCGAATATATGAAAAACAGGAAATTAGATAATTTTTCTTATTATTTGCTCTCTTATGTATAGAAATCTAAACAAAGATAGAAAAATCAATATGCCTAAAAAACAGCTGGCTGTTGCTATGCGGGTTCTTGATCGATCTGATAATCTGAAGAAATTACAAAAAGATTTTAAAAAGATACAATTCGGGCAGTTTTTCTGAAAATTAAAAAATTGGGCTCTCTCAAGAAGACCACTTTGAAACATTTTTATTACTTTTCTAAAAACATTTTTTATGCAGGAATAATTGAGGGTTCGGATCAAAGAATGGGTCGCGCGCTTGAAAACGCGGAAAAGTATTGTCCACGCGTCTCGTGATATCCAAATTTTAAAGTTCAAAAAATGACATTTTGAAGAATATGGACATATAGAAAAGGGCAAGACGGAACTTTTTTATATCTGCAGTTTTTTCGTCCGATGAATATTTTTAATAGTCAAAATGAAAAAGTGAAAAAAAAATTTCCCCAAATTCAATTATTTTTTAAAACATAAATCGTCAAAACTCAGCTAAATATTATTGAAAATGTTTTAAATTTGGTATACGCACGCAATGTACCCTAGCAATGCCTAGAAAATGAAAAAAGCTATCAAAACTGCCTATTGTTTAATAATAATTAATTGCAAATTGAGACCGTTCGATGAGCAGGTTTTTTTAGTTTCGGCAAAGAAAAGTATCGAGGAAACTTCAGAGTTGAAAGAACTTCCAGTGAGACATTTGTTCCTCACTATTAAAGTAAGATTTCTGGAAATTTTTAGATCGATTCATTCAAAATTGACGGAAATATCCATTATGTAATAAAGCACACGACGCCGTCTACGATGGCAAGCGCTTCTCAACGTTCGTTTAAAACCTGCTTCTTTTCCCCAATTGATAGTTGTAAAAAATGGCGAAGGAAGAAATTTTCTGCTTTTTAATTAAATTTTAATTCACTGAAAACAATAGAAAGTCAAAAACATATAAAGCAGTCGAATTTCTATCTTTTGGGCGCAAGAGGCAGTTTTTAAAATATTTAATTATTATTGAAAAGTCGCGTCCTTCATAGATGAGTACCGGCGGAGTACAAGCGAACGTTAAGAAGCGCTTGCCATCGTAGACGGCGTCGTGTGCTTTATCACATAATGGATATTTCCGTCAATTTTGAATGAATCGATATAAAAATTTCCAGAAATCTTACTTTAATGGTGAGGAACAAATGTCTCACTGGAAGTTCTTTCAAATCTAATGTTTCCTCGGTACTTTTCTTTGCCGAAACTAAAAAAACGTGCTCATCGAACGGTCTCAATTTGCAATTAATTATTATTAAACAATAGGCCGTTTTGATTGCTTTTTTCATTTTGTAGGCATTGCTAGGGTGCATTGCGTGCGTATACCAAATTTTAGAAAGTTTCAATAATATTTAGCTGAGTTTTGACGATTTAAGTTTTAAAAAAATAATTGAATTTGGGGAAATTTTTTTCTCACTTTTTTATTTTTACTATTAAAAATATTCATCGGACAAAAAAACTGCAGATATAAAAAAGTTTCGTCTTGCGCGTTTCTATATGTCCATATTTTTCAAAATTTAATTTTTTCAACTTTAAAATTTGGATATCGCGAGACGCGTGGACAATAAATTATTTTCCAAATTTTCGAGCGCGCGACCCATTCTTTGATCCGAACCCTCAATTGCGTTGAGGAATGAAACTCTGGATAATTTTTAAAAATCCTACCAGCAGAAATTTTGCGAAGTTAATTCACAATAACAAATTTTGTAATAGTTCTAAATGGCATTTTTTGTATGATTACCTGGCTATACACTTTCCAACCAAAGATTCTAGATTTATCTCTTTGGTTGAAAATTTAATTATTTTATTAAAATTTAATGGGAAATTCATATTTTTGCAAGATTGAACTATTCTGTGAAAATTTAATCTTTTCAGTTGAAAATTAAACAATGCCATTTTTGAAAACTAATCTTCCTTGTAAAAAAATCATCTTTTGGGTTGAGACCTTTTGTCGAGAAATAATTTTTTTAAGATCCATATTTTCAGATGAAAAATTATCTATTTGGTTGAAAATTCAACTTTTGGTTCGCAAATTCGATTTTTTGATTAAAAATTGATCTTTCCTAGTTGAATATTTATGTATTATGTTAAATGTTCGTCTTTTTTCGGTCGAAAATTAATCTTCTCGGTAGAACATTCATCATTTTTGTTTGAAAATACAACTGTTTGGTTCTGAATTAATCTGATTCAATTAAGGATTAAACAATTTGGTCGAAAATTAAACTTTTCGGTTCGAAATTAATTTTTTTTGTTAAAAACGTATATTTTTGGTTCAAATTTGCGTACTGGGTTGAAAATTAAACTATTTTCATCAAAATTTGAATTATTTGCAGAAAATTAACTTTTTCGGTGAGAAATCATATTTTAGGTTAAAAATTCAAACGTGTGAAAAGTTCATGCTGTTTGGTAGAAATATCCTAACATTCTGAAAATTTCATTAGAATACCTTGAAAGCCCTTTAAGCCCCATCAAATCAATTAACTCTTCGAATAATCTGATAAAATCCGATGAATATCATGAAACCTTACAGATCATTAAAATCATTAAAATTAGAGTCATTAAAATCCTTCACAATCCCCTTAAGTTATTGAAACCTATTGAAAATTTATGTATTTGTTTCAAAAGTCCGAAAATATTCAAATAAATTTAAATCTTTACAAACACCTTGAAGTATTTGAAAATCCCCTGAAATCTGTGAGAACCTACGAAATCCCTCAATTTATGTGAATAAATTCTTTGCAATTCAGTAAAATATAAGAAAATCCCGTAAACGTACATACAATTTGATAATATTCCTTGAAAGCACTTGAAATATTTAAATTCCTGTGAAATTAGTTGAGATGCTGGGAAATTTAATAAAATACCTTGTTGAGAGCATTTAAAATCCATTGAAGCTATGGGAATCTTCAAAAATCTTCTAAGATCCCTTAAATATCCCCAGAAAACCTTTGCATCATTGATAAATGTTAAAAACTTTCTACAATCCCTTTTAATCCTTTAAATATGCTAAAAGCCTATACATTTTAATTATATTATATCCTTTTAAATCTTCCGAAATTCAACGAAATTCTTTAAAATAGTATGGGATTGGAAATCCTTCTTATTCCTTTGAAAGCTTTGAAAATCTCTTCAAATCTTTGAAATCATAGAAAAACCCTTAATTCTTATGAAATTCTTTGATTTGTTTAGAAATATTCATTATCTATTAAAAATTCCATAAAAATTATTTGAAATTTTGTGAAGCCCTTCGAAATAAGGTCCGCTTCACTATTTTATATCTAACCATATGGATTCAAATGCTCTAGAAATGCGCCCCAAAGTACTACCAATTTTCAATTTTACGCCACGAATTGGTGAAATTGTAGCCCCCACCTTTGAAATCACAATTATGATATTATACAACCTTGAAAAACTTTAAATGCCATCAATCAAGATTTTTTTACCCTAACGCTGACCGAGTTCTCAGATGTCAAAAGATGGGGGGCTGGTGAAATTTCCATTAAATATTATGTTGAAAAAAATAGTGATCATCCTTCTTCAAGCCATTTAATTCTATATTCTATGAGCTTATATGTAGCACCAAAAACTTTCGCAAGAATAAAAAAATGCGCCAGATAGTGACGCATTAATAATTTTGAAAGTAATGAACCACGATAAATTTTAGTCTTCAAATTAAGTAAAATTAGATCCAAAACGTCTAATTTGACTCAATTTTAAATGCACTTGAATGCACCAGTATTAAACTACATGCACATTCGGCGGAGGGGTTGGTAAAACGGTGGAGCTTGTAACAAGCTAACACCACGAAATCCTCCCCAAGAAAAGGCTCCCAATGTCAAGCCCCCCTCCCCCCTCCAGGATAATCACCTCCCACAACAACTCATCGTCTGCGACATGTTTACCTACTCGCTTGAGGCTTGTCTGGTCATCCCTACAAACGACAGTGAAAAACAATATTTAGCAGCCTGGCAAAAATGGTCAAGTCTTCCCACTGGAATGGAAACGTTGAGACATCACTCCCACAGTGAAAAACAATATGCAGCAGCCCGGAAAAAGTTGACAAGTCTTCCCACAGGGTGGCAACTTGGAGACATCACGCTCCAAACTAAAAAAATATATTTAGCAGCCTAGAAGAAGTAGACAGGTCTTCTAAAAGGTTGGAAGTTTGAAAAAATCACTCCTCACATAAGGGCAACTTCACGAAACCCATGGTGAAAACTTTGAGACATCACTCCCAACAGTGAAAAAGGATATTTAACAGCCTGGAAAAGTGGACAAAGCTTTGCACTGTGTGGCAACTTCCAAACATCACCTCCGACAGTGAAAAACAATATGTATCAGCCTGGAAAAAGTAGACAAGGCTTCCAACAGGGTGGCAACTTAGAAACATCACTCACGACAATGAAAAACGATATTTAGCAGCCTATAAAATGTGGACAGGTCTTCTTACCGGGTGGAAACTCTGAAACATCATTCCACACATGGTGTCAACTTACAGACATTACTCCCTACAGTGAAAGACGATATTTTTCAGTCTGGAAAAAAAGCGGACAAGTCTTCTCACAGAGTGGCAACTTCGAGACATCAGTCCCCACATATGGGTAACTTTGTCACATCACTGTCCAGGTAGCAACTTTGCGTCATCACTCTTCGCAGTGGAAACAATGATTAGGAGTCTCGAAAAAAAGAAAAGGTCTTCACACACGGTGACAACCTTGATACATCACTCCCAACAGTGAAAAATGATATTTTGCAGTCTGGAAAAAATGGATAGTTGCGGCAACATGGCGGCAACTGTGAGGGATCGCTCCACACATGGTATAAATTTTAAGATATCACTTTATATAGTAAAAAACAAAATGTAGCAGCCTGGAAAAACTGGACATGTCTTTCCACAGGGTGGCAACTTTGAGACAAGACTTCACACAGAGTGGAAACTTTGAGAAATCACTTTATACAGTGAAAAGCGATATCAAGCTGCTGGCAAAAGTGTACAGGTTTTTCACAGCATGGCAACTTTGAGATATCACTTCCCACTGGGTGGCAACTTTAAGACATCACTCCCCACAGGGTGGCAACTTTGAGGAATGACTCCATACAGCGAAAAACGATATTCAGCATTCTGGAAAAGGTGGACAATTCTTCCTGCAGGGTGGAAACTTTGATACATTGCTCAAGAGTGTTAGTGTCTCAAAGTTGTCACTATGTGGAAAACGTGCCTACTTCTCTGAGGCTGCTAAATTTCTTTTTTCACTGTAGGAAGTTATTTCTCAAAGTTGTCACCCTGTGGGAAGACCTGTTTACTTCTGGTAGGCTGCTAACTATCGTTTTACACTGTTTGAAGCGATTTCTCAAATTTGCCACCCTGTGGCAAGACTTGTCCACTTTTGCGAGGCTGCTACATATTGTTGTTCACTGTAGGGGATATGCCTGAAAGTTTCCGCCCTATGGGGTGACTTTATCACTTTAGTCAGGCTGCTAAATATTGTTTTTCCGTGTGGATAGTGATGACTCAAAGACGCCTCCCTGAGGAAAGTCTCAAAGTTGACACCCTGTGATAAGACTTACATATTTATTTGCTCTGGGCTGCTTAATATCGTTTTTCACTGTGTGAAGCGATTTCTCAAAATTGCCACCCTGTGAGATGACTTGTCCACTTTGAATGGAGGAGAATAGATAAAAAATGTAATTGGAAACAAGTCTCGTTCAAGTGTACGAAACTAATCTTAATTATTCTAAGGTTCATGTTATCATTCCTATAAAATTTAATTGCGATCTCAATATATTATTTTTTTCAATTATTTGTATGGGAACGTCTGCAAATTACGTATGACGATTTGGAAGGAGGTGAGGATATTGGTAGATTTTACAGATAAAAAGTTTTTACTGAAAAAAAAATCTAAATCTAATGATATTACAACTTAGATGAAAGTCCAGCAGAAATTCGATCTGTTATAGGAAAAGGGCTGCATTTTTAACGAAATTCTTAAATTTTCAACTAAATTTGTGAATTTTCAATTGCAAAAGATAAATTCCCAGCGAAAAATGGGATGAATACCTTTTCACTTAATTTTCAACTAAGAAGAACTATTTTCCACCAATAAGATATCCTTTTCATTTTATTAAAAACTGTGGCGACAAAACAAAAGAATTTTCTAAAGAAGATTTGAATTTTTTAGCAAAAAAGAAGAACGTCCAACCAAAAAGGATGACTCATCAACACAAGAGATGAATTTTTAACAAAATAATTAAATTAATAACCAAATAATATAATTTCAAGCCATAAAAGATTAATTGATACCAACAATATCATAGTAGAGTCTTGAGACAAAAAGAATTAACTTTCAACACGAACACCTAAATCTGTAAGAAAAAAATGATAATTATCAAGTTTATCTACCATTTTTTTAAACACCTTATCTGGAGAAATAATTTTTCTGATCAGAAATCTGATAAAAGCCTTAAAAATTCCTCAAAAATCCCTTGACATCTTTTCAAATATCATTAAACCTTATAGATAGCATGCAATTTTCTTTAAATCCCTTGTAGTCAAAGAAGTCTTCAGAAAATCCTTTAAATTTTTTCAATATTCTCAAATGATTTAATAAATTGCAAATATTTTCAAATCTTTCCAAATTCATTACACTTGTATGAAGCTCTTAAAAATTCATTGGAATCTTTAAAAATAACTCAAAATCTTTAAAATCTTATGAGATTCCTTCACTCAAGATTTTTCAAAGTTCTCAGAAATTCCTTGAAGTTCTTGAAAATACGTTCAAATCTTCAATATCCTTTTAAATCCCTTAAAATTATTAAAACTTATTGGAAATCCCTGGAATGATTTCAAAATCATCAAATTTTAAAATAAATTTAACTCTGTAAAAATACCACGAAATGTTTGAAAATTTCTCCAAATCTTTAAAATCCTACGAAATCCGTTAATTCTTCTGAATAAATTGTTTGCAATTCATTAAAATATTCTAAGATTTTATGAAATTACATGAAATCTGATAATAATTCTCGAAATCCCTTAAAATATTTAAAGCTCTGTAAAATCCTTGAAAATTGTGCAAAAGTTATTAATATACCTTATTGAGGGAATGCAAAATCCCTTAAAACTATGGAAGTAATTTAAATCTAATGAAGGTTCTTCAAAATTTCTCAAAAATCCTTTGCATTATATGCAAATTTTGAAAACTTTTGGAAATCCCTTTACAGGTTTTCAAATATCCTAAAATCTGAGAAACCTCGTATTATGTAAATCCTTCCAAATCTTCAAAAATTCAAGCAAATTCTTTACATCAGCGTGGAATTTTTGAAATCTTGTGAAATCTTCTGATATATTTAAAAATCTGTTCAAATCTTTGGGATTCTAAGAAAGGCCTTGATAATTGTGAAATTCTTCGATTAGAAATGTAAAATTTTTCGAGATTTAGAAATATGTTTGAGAAATTTTTGATATCTATTGAAATACAATAAAAATCCTTTGATATTTTAGGAAGCCATTTGGAATAATGAAAAATACCCTAAAAAATTTTATATTCCATGAAGTCATCAAAAATTCTCATAAATTTTGGAAGTTAACAATCAAATCATGCCAACTTTTTTAGTTCCATCCATATATTAACATAAATTGTGATTCTGTTAAATTTTTAACTTTATTGAAACAATTGGAAGTCATTTTTTGTAACTGTAAATAGATTACGTCATCTCTACTAAAGTAACGTATTTTGAAGATATTTTGCTTCAAAGCGATGAAGGCTGAATTATGTACACACCTAATCTATTTTACATAGCTTTATCTCTGTCTCGTCTCGAAGCTCATCAACAAAATTTATTAAATTTAAATTGCGTTTGATTCAATTTAATTTAATTTCTATTTCCTACAAAAATTATAAACAATAACTTTATTACTTCCTAATTGCAATAAATATCACAAATTGTAGATACTCATTCAAGAAATAAAATTTGCTGCTGTGAATCAAATTTGAATGGGAATTACAATTTTTGTCTAAAGTGGAAGGAAAAAAATTTAAATATTTCTGAAGGCTTTCAAAACGAATATTTTCACGAACTGTTTAAACTGTTTAAAAAAAACTGTTTATGTTTTTTCTAAAATGCGTTTCAATGTACGGAAAACTTTTTTCTCAAGAAATAACAAAATATTTATAAACAGTGATTTCAATTGTCGAAATCACAGTTTTTAAATTTAAATTTTAAAAAAGCCCTCCTTCCAAATTTCTATACCTAATTTGCAGATGTCTCCTCAAAAATAATTAAAAATATAATACAAATGTATAGTATGTATTAAGAGCGCAGTTAGATTTTGTAGGTATGTCAAAATGGTCCTTCGAGTAATTAACATCAGCTTCGTACACTTTAATGAGACACGTTTCGAAATCTCTGTTTATTTTTCGTAATGCGTGATTAACGTTAAAGACGACAAACAATTTCATATCTTACCTACTATATGAATTTTTAATTGATGAAAATAATCAAAATAATTATGAATTAAATTTAATGAATAAATTCAAAGTTTATTATTAAAACCTTTTTTAAAAATTTTAATTCAATGATTTCGATTTTAAGAATTGAAATTGCCGTCTAAAAATAATTCTTTACATAAAAAAATCGGCAAGATATTTTTTAATTTAAAAGCCTTTACGAACATTCAAAGTTATTTCTTCCATTCAAGACAGAAGTCGTAATCTTCATTCAACTTTAATTGTCAATGGCTCATTTTATTCCTTGAATGATTCTCTACTATTTGTAAGGCTTTTAGCAATTTTACTTTTTTGGTAGAAATTCCAACTCGATACATTATTTAAATTTCCGAGTGCTACGAATCGCTATACACACCATTTTAAAATCATAAAAAGTCTAAAAAATTTTGAAAATGCTCTGACTTTTCACATTTTTATCCAAAATAACTGGCGAATAAACTCGCCCCTTTTTCTTAGGCCTTGGAAAAGTGTGCTGAAACTTAATCCAATCTAATCACTTTTCAAAATTTATCGTGCCTACAAACCACTACTACAGACAGACGCCATCGTAAACATTATTTTTTTTTTCAACTCAGTGGGCCTCAAAACGTGGAGATTTGATGAAAACTGAAGAAGTCAAATTTTGCAGAAAATTAAAACCTTCTCATTAGGATGGGAGTGGAAAAAAAGAAATTTCAACAAAGCAGTTCAACTTTCAACCAAGTGGCTAAATTTGCGACCAAATAGAAGAATTTTTAAGAAAATAGTTGTATTTTCAACAACATAATATACGAATATGATTACTCTTTAGATTACTTTAAGCATTTATTGTATTTTGAACAGATTCAAATATCGAGAGTGAGCCCGCGCTTACGAGGAATCGATTTTGCGTTCGATATTTCCCTCTCCATAAGCGAAGCATCGACAAGGGCCAGTACGCATCATGTTGCCTATCGGTACGGAGCTTTTCCGTTTTTTTAGCCTGCTTGGCTATTTTTTAAATGTGTAATCAAGTTTAAAATCTCTAAGAGGAGAATATAAGTGTTTTATTAACAATGGTTTTGGTTCTATAAAAAAACCTTCCCTTCAAGAGCTCTAAATGGAAAGATTCGGCACAACAAAGAAAAACGCTATAGTTAATATAGTCTCTACTCTCTTCAACTTTTATTCTTTTATGGACTTTAATCAGTTTTTTGAACAAGGTCCTTCGAAACGGATTGAGCTGAGAAAGGGAGAATTTTCATCTTTCAAAAAGAAAAATGCAGAATTTCTTTGTGCGTGATCAGTGAGACACAGTTGCGTCATCTTGTGTAACTTTGTTGTGACGCATTTTTTCGTCACTTGAGTGTGATAAGCGAGACGCAGTTGTGTCATCTTGTGTAACTTGGTTGTGACACAATTTTTCGTTGCATTTTTTCTTCACTGGGGTGTGATAAGCGAGACGCAGTTGCTTCATATTAGGTAACTTGGTTGTGACGCATTTTTTGTTGCTCTTTTTCGTCACTCGAGTGTGATAAGTGAGACGCAGTTGTCTCATCTTGTCTAACTTGGTTATGACGCATCTTGTCGTTGCATTTTTTCGTCACTCGAGTGTGACAAGTGAGACGCAGTTGTCTCATCTTGTCTAATTTGGTTGTGACGCATCTTGTCGTTGCATTTTTTCGTCACTTGAGTGTGACAAGTGAGACTCAGTTGTCTCATCTTGTATAACTTGGTTCTCACGCATTTTGTCGCTGCATTCTTTCGTCACTTGAGTGTGATAACTGAGACGCAGTTGCTTCATATCAAGTAACTTGGTTGTGACGCATTTTGCAGTTTCATTTTTTCGTCACTATTTTATGGTGAAGTTTGGGACAGTGGCCGGAGCTCATCATAATGAAATTGGGTTCACCTGCAATCTTTCAATGGAATAGAAAGAGTTGGAGGAAAAGAGAATCCTTCTCCTCAGTATTTGAGATCAAGATTGGACAATCTTGGAATCCTTTGGGACAAATATCGACTATTCAATGCCTTTTTGAGGGCAAATTCTTTACAAAAGGACGTTAACGAAGATGGAAGTGAAGTTGTCTACGATTCTAAACGATTTAAAGAAGTGACGCAGGACTACTACGACTGTACGGATTATATTTTGGAAATCTTCCCGGAAGTTTGGATGTCCAACAGCTTGAAAGGCAAGTGAAGCCAGAAAATACTTCTGTCCTAAAGAATAGTTTTGGCATCAATTTCTCTTAATCAATATCAATATTTTTTACACAAATCACGATAAAATCTTCAAATGTTCATATTTTTGGTCAAAAATTATACTGGATACTTTTGAAAAGGTGTACTTCAAGAAAAGAAAATAGCATTCGAGTGAAAATCCTGCAAAACGAGCTCGAGTGGAAATGTTGCTCTAAATGACTAAACCCATATTGAGTGAATCTTTCACTCGAAAAAATTTAGATGGTGCCTGTTCTTTTCACTGTCGCCATTGTTTTGAAAAAATATTTTTCTACCAGCGTATAAAAATCGTGTGAAGTTTTTGTTACTTTTACAGGAAAAACCATCGCGGATTTTGACAAGATCCTTTTGATGCAAGTGACACCGAAAGAACTTTCCATGGAGAAAAAAAACGATCTCCGTCGAATGATTGAATTCATTCCGGTCGAGCATCGTCAATATTACAAAAATTTGTTGTAGTTGGAAAAATAAATGTGTCTGAATGATTTTTGTTGGGGTGCATGATTTATATACCTATATCACTAAATAAGAAAAACAGCTTAATGACAAAGTGATGGTAAAATTCAACATATTTTATTGATTTTTTTTCAGTTTTGTTTTCACCATGATGTGTCTTGAGATAAGTATGATAATCTGTAAAAAAAATATATTCCAAAAATACAGTCCAATTCGATTATTTTTAACAATATAAAAATAGCGCAAATTCATTGCTTACCCAATATATGAACCTTGATCACAAAATTCATTATTATTTTCAACAGCAATAACAATAAACGATAGCAAAATCAATAATAATTTAACGAAAATAAAGTATCACTCAATATAATAGATCATGCTCAGAAAAATATACTAGAAAATAAATAATTAATTGTTCACAACTTAACAAAAACATATTTATTGAAAAATTATTATTGTATTTGCTAGTATTTATTCATAGAATTGCACCGCAAGTCAGGCGGCACTAAGGCGAGTGAATGCTTGCTGCTCGGGGTTAGGCCCTTTTGTTCGCCTGTACCCCCTTGGGTTAGGCCCGTGCTTAACTTTGATGTCTCATAAATCGAAAACTATTCGACGGATTCGCATGAAATTTGAAAGAACAACGTTCAAGAGTGGAGATTATCGATCACATATGTCCAATATATTTTTTTCGGTGATCTCGCAAAATACAAACGTTTTTCTGGCGTCCTGAAAAATTTGGAAAAACGGGTTTAGGCCCTTTTGTTCCCCGACCCTTCTATTGTTAAAAATCAATCTATCACAGTCGTCAATTTTGAAAATATGTGAAACGCTATAAAAGATCGGTATGAAAATAATAGAAGTCTGGGTAATAATAATTTGAAATTACTTTATGATTACCGGAAATAACATCTGGTGTAAGGGTTAATTTGAAAAATATGCGAGATGCCGTTCTTGATGTAACATTAGTGCTTTCGAATTTAAGTCTTCCTGTAGATCAGTGGGACACTTTGTTAGTTTTCAAACTACAAGGAAAATTGGATAACGTTTTGATAATTGAATGGGAAAAGAGAAATAGTGAAGATACAGATTTTCCCACTTTCTCGGATTTTATGAAATTATCAAAGGTTTTCAAGTATATAGAGATATTTCTTAATTTGAGAGAATTTTCAAGTTCTTGACAGATTCCAGAGATTAATTTAATGGTTTTCACTAAATTTTATGAAAGTATTTCAATATATTTCCAATTAATTTGCTCACAATAAATTAATACCTCCACAGTATTTCAGAGATTTTTTCTGACATATTCGAGAATATCTCAGAAAAATCCTTTTAAAGCACTCAATATTTCAATTATTAGTACTACTTCAATATATCTATATATGTGACGTGCGCCGAAGAAAGGGGGCTTACTCTGAAAAGTGAGATTTTTCAGGGCGAGGGGTCGAAGTCGACCGGATAGACGCGACTTTTAGGAGAGAGGGAAGACTCACAAAATCTTTTCTCTTCACTTACCACTTCATTCTCAGGAGGAAAGAGATAGGTCGAAGACGCGGCTGACGGACGGGTATAGATGAGACGCGGATATGTAGTGGTGAGTGGTGGGACGTGTTTCACGGGATCTCGAGCTCTCGAGCGAAAGCCTGATTTCTCGGGTACCTAAAAACTCAATTATTAGCAATAATGAAGCTCGAAATTTCTTTTCGATGGTTTCATTAAAAAGAGCAACTCAAAAACTATCTAAACGTGTAAAAACCTCGATTTAGATTTTTTTAGAGTAAACCCCCTTTCTTCGGCGCACGTCACATATAACCCTTTTTCAAATTAAAAAAAAAAAAAAAAAAAAAAAAAATATTTTTTGGTTCCACGTTTAGAGGTGGGCCGGGAGTGGGCAGATGGAAACATATGAACTCCCATCTAATACAACGCTGCTGAAGGCTGGTGGCCTTCTCAGCATAAAACATCAACCAATTGCGACTCTCTCTCGGTTTCCATTCCTTGACCTCACCCCCCCCCTCCAGGAACAGACGTTTCGGTGGGACTAACGTTACAACTAGACTCTCCACCGTACGACGAATAACTACTTAACTTGGACATGATTTCGACAATCTGAACATGAATAATAGAAACAATAAAGTAGCCGCTGGTGTAGACAGTATTAGCGCTGAAATGCTTAAATACGGTGGCGAGTACATACCTCACAGGTTGTGCGAATTGATAAATTTATGTATCGAGATGGGAGAAGTCCCAGACGATTGGAGAAAAGCGATTATCGTACCAATATACAAAAGAAAGGGAGATAAAAGGAACTGCAGTAATTACAGAGATATCAGCTTACTGAGTGCCGTAAGTAAAATATACTCAACAATACTTATTCGAAGGGTAATGAAAATCACAGAAGAAAAGATATCGGAAGTCCAAAGTGGATTTATGCCAGGAAGATCATGTATAGATCAGATATTTAGCATAAGACAGATCACAGAAAAAAGCTTGAGAGTAGGAAAAAAGTATCCTGTGCATTTATTGACCTAGAAAAAGCATTTGACAAAGTAAATAGAAATAAACTTTGGGAAGTCCTTAAAGAGTACGGAGTAAATGTAGGGCTCCTACAAGCAATAAAAACAATATATACAGGTAGTAAAGCGAGTTTAAAGGTAAATGGAAACTGAGTGACTGGTTCGATATTATGCAAGGCGTGAAACAAGGATGCGTTATGTCCTCGTGACTATTTATCATATTCATGGATAAGTGTCCAAGAACTGCCCTCTTCGAGGACCTTCAAAATAATAATGATAAAAAATGTGGACGAATGGTTACTTCGCAAGTAACTTCAACTATTAAAGAACATAGATCAAAGTTTTTAGCTACTGCGCGCGTTCTTGTGGTTGCTCCAAATGGACGAAAAGTATTTCGACGCCACCATTCAATATGAGTCTATGTGCTAACAGCACCGTGTATGAGACTATGCGCTGTGTATAAGCATAGGGAATAGTCTCATACAGAGCATTGTTAGCACATAGACTCATATTTAATGGAGGCGTCGATTTGCTCGAGCATTAGTGGATCAATTTTAGGAATCCTTATTTATTTCTGAAAATGTAACGCAACAATTGCGCTTTAGACGCGAACGTGTAGATGCGTCAGTTGGTGTTGTCGGTCACCTAAACTCAAGGAGATTAGTATTTCCATGAGTGCCTTTGTGTTTTCAAAAATATCTTCATACGTGGCGCCTTCATTCATTCTTGAAGATCTGCCAAAACAATTTCATGACCTTCAGTTGGCTGATCCCTATCCAGATGCAAACGAAAATATTGAGTTATTGATTGGAGCTGATGTATACGGCCTAGTTTTGAAAAAAGGACTTCGTAGAGTACCTTTTATTTCTTTGATCGCTCAAGAAATGATGTTTGGTTGGGTAATGAAGGGAGTCTTGAATCAATCCGAATCTACCACTACTACTAAAGTACATCACATCTCAAACGCGTTAATTAACGAAACTTTGCAACATTTTTGGAAGTTAGAAGAAGTGCCGAAAGAAAATACATTATCAACTGAAGATGTTGAGTGCAAATCGCATTTGCTTCCACTTTCTCTCTCGTGATTCTGGTGGAAGCTATGTAGTTAGGCTTTCATTCAAAACGGTCTCTATCGGTACTTCCGTGAATAAATCTCTTAAGGATTGTTTATATATTGAACGAAGGTTGCAAAATGATTCAATTGTCATAATTTTGCGTTAGCGTTTATATCAGTATGTGTTAGCTGCTGATATTAAACAAATGTTTCGACAAATTTTCGCAACGCCTGAAGATCGTAAATATCAGTGTATTTTTCGACGATAAAACCATGAAGATAAATTAAAAGTTTTTCAATTGAATACCGTGACCTACGAAATGGCTAGTTCTCCGTTTCTCGCGAATCGCGGCATTCGTCTCGCGGTATTCCAGTTTCCTCATTGCTTCGTAATAATCTCTAGTGGAGGGGTCAAAATGGCTCCGAAATGCCTTCCTGCACCCCATTAGACGTTGGAAAAGATTGGTTACACAAATAATGTAGGTCACGTAGGTTCGCATTTTCAACGACACATCGGGAGCGGTAAGGCACCCCTGCGACTGGTCAAAGAAAAAAGGTATGTTACACCCTCCCCTTCCCAACTGCTTATCGGGGGCAGAACTGATCATAAAAATAATGTAGCTCACGTAGATTTCCCTTTTCAACTTCTTATTAGGGGCGCGACTGATCATAAGAATAATGTAGTTTACGTAGGCTTCCCTTTCCAACTTCTTATCGGGGGTGGAACTGATCATTAATATAATGTGGGTCACGTAGTTCCCCTTTTTAACGTCTCATCGGGGGTCGGAAGCGGACCCCTGTGACTGGTGACACAAATAGGGTATCTCGAATAGGTTCCCCTTTCCAATGTCTCAGGGAGTGGGTGGGGCGTAAAGTTACTTCTGTGACTGGTCAGAAAAATAGTGTAGATCACAAAGGTTCCCCTTTTCAACGTTTAATGGGGTACATGGAGCACCCCTGTGATAGATGACAGCAATACTTAAAGAAATATGAAATATTCGTGATTTTCCATGTTTAACTTTGAATATCCCCAAACTGTTACTCATAGGCTACAAATTAATATTACATAGAATGTGCAATTTGATGAGATCGACAACTTTTGTCTGAAATATTTTTCGAAATTTCCATTATTTATGGGACCGAATAAAATAGACCATGATTTTATACATTTTTCATAGTTTTTCTTGTGTGAATCAAATCTTGCGCTCACTTTCACTATCATATTCGTCTGACGCTTTCGGAACTTTATCCTAAAATTATATTATTTTTTTCAAAATGCAACCATTCTCTTGAAAAGCCTTGTTTTTGGTCGAAAATTTAGCTACTTGGTTGAAAGTTTAACTGCTTTGTTGAACATTCATTTTTTCTTCATTCCCGTCCTAATGAGAAGGTATGAGTTTTATGCGATTGAGATTTGGCACACTTCTACAAGGCCTAAAAGGAAAGGGCGAGTTCTTTGGCAAGATATTTTGGATGAAAATGTATAAAAGTTAGAGCATTTTCAAAATTTTTGTAACCATTTTTTATGAATTAAAAATTCTACGCATGGCTATGCGTAGCACTCGGAAATTCAAACAATGTTTTGAGTTTAAATTTCTACCAAGAAAATTAAATTGTTAAAAACCTCACAAATAGTAGACGATCATTCAAGGAATAGAATGAGCCATTCTGAATTAGAATTGCATAAAAATTACGACTTTTGTCCTAAATGGAAGAAAAAACTTTGAATATTCGTATACTCTTTAGAACTAAAAGATATCTCCGGGATTTTTTTATATAAACAAATATTTTTAAACATTCATTATGATTTTGAAAATCGAAATTATTTATTAAAAATTTAAAAAAAATGTTCTAAGGATGAACTTTGAATTTATTCATTAAACACAATTGATAATTATTTCGATCATTTGTATCAACTAACAATTTATATAGTAGGTAAGATATTGAATTGTTTGTCGTCTTTCACGTTCATGACGCATTGAGACGAATAAATAGAGATTTCGAAACGAGTTTCGTTTAAGTATACAAAGCTGATGTTAATTGCTCGAAGAACTATTTTGACATAACTATAAAATCTAACTGCGCTCTCAATTCATTGTATATATGTAAATTTGAAATTCAGAAAGATAAATTTTAAAACAAAAATGGAACAAATACATTATCAGTTAATTTTTAGGCAAAAAGAATTATTTGCCACCAAAAAGATTAACTTTCTATTTTAGATAACAAAATGTGCAAAAAAAAACAAATTTTCATCAAAAGATTTAAATTTTTGATCAATAAATTAGTTTATTCAGTCTGGATTTAAGTGGAAGATCAAAAAATGGGAAACAGAAGGCAACAGGGAAATACTGTAATGGTTTAAGGGGGTATTTCTATTTGACCGAGCTTTTTTCAGGCGTTTTTCAAAAATTCATAAAAAATACAATTGTTAATATTTTTGAATGAAAGTTTTTTCATATTTTTTGGCAGATCTCAAACTAAAAAAATACATGGTTACCAATGGAAAAAAAAATAATAGGGGGCGCTGTGGCATTTCAAAAAATGTGTCCCGGAAACGACACCCTCACTTGGCTGACATGATTCAGCTGCTCCAGGTCATACGAAACAAAAAAATCCAAGAGATTCTTAAAATATACAAGTACGGCTATAGCTGGGACTGGAACAAATCGAAAATATTGAAAATTGACAAATGCCGCCCATTTGAAATTTTGTTTGCGAATTTTGACTTTTTTGGGGGTATTTTTTGACTTGCTGAAAATTAAAAAATCATTATTTTTAATTTATTCTAGTTCGGGCTATAGCCAAGCATCTGCTAAATATATCCTCTAAATTTAAGCCCAATCTGTCCAGTGGTTTTGACGGAATCATGTCAGACATTTTAAAAAATCGTGTTTTGAGAAAAACGACTTGCTCAACATGTAGCGTGACACTGGAAATTCAGACCTAACACTGAAAGTTATGACTAGACCTCGGAAACAAATCTATAAATGCTTTCGGAACATCGTATTGGGGAAGGAAAACCTATTTGAGACGAACAATGACTATATTATACACATTTATGACCTGCCTGCGGTCACAGCCGAAGCGGCCCTCCACAGTGTGCGGCTGAGTACTCTCCGCTCTGCGCAGTTGATCCCTTTGCGTAAAAATTCCACATACTATATACTATCAGAAAATTAAAAAAAAAAATCGAGTTTTTGGTCCGGTCAAGTAGAAATACCCCCTTAAATAAACATTGAAGTTCCCTGAGTTTATCAAATTTCAGTAACTTTGAGTCATAACTCACGAACCTTTGAAGATTTTAGATGTCTTCTTGGCTTAAATTGAAAATCATAAATTGAAATTCGATTTGAAATTAATTATATTATTAATTTTTGACGAAAAAAAATGAATTTGAAACCAAAATGTTGAGTCTTGAACCAACGACAAAAAAAAGAAATGTACAAGAAAGTAGCGCGACTTGCAGCATAGTAGTATAATTTTGAACCAAAAAAGATTTCATAGTAAATAAAATAAAAAACACTTTTTTATTGATAACTGATGAGTTTATTGACACAATTTGAAATTACAAATTTATAAATATCCTTTGGGAATTTATTTGTTGATTTGTGCTCTTTTGTTATTTATGGCTCCAGGATCTCGAGGAACTTGGGTGGTTACGGCGAATTTCTTCCATAAATTCCTGATATTCTTCAGCCTCTCGCTTTTCGGTTTCTGTTTCTATACCTTGTACAATGATTTTCTTAGTTCCTGGTATTGTTATAAATATGCTTTTGATGCCAATTAAAGACTTAGGAGGTGCCTCGTGATGGTATTCGTAGAATTTCAGATAGGGCACATACTTCTTTCCGCCTATCATTACCTTAGCTGATTCTGGTTCACCGGAATTGCCTGTATTTCAAAGCTCAATTTACCCTTATATTTGTTTTTGAAAGGTACAAACAAATAAACTTCATAGAATTTGAAATTCTCAAGTGGTTTACTTTTCATCCAAGCAGGTACTCTTTGGGCCCAGTGAAGAATAGCAGTAACCTTTGCGCCATTATCCATTGTTACCTCAAGGGGAGGGCCTATGTCTTCAGGACCTAATTTTGTAGAAAAAAATTGACATTCATCAAATTCGTGTACACTAGTTACTTAAAGATTTGACAATTTTGATGGATCAAGTATTTCTCGAATCTTTTAGCTCGAGTTCAAATCGTCATATGACCTTCGATTTAAACTTTTCCTCTAAAAAATGAATTTTCAACTAAAAAAAAATTAATTTTCAACAAAATACATAGATTTCAAGAAGAAAGATTTATTTTTAAGTAAGAATATTAATTTTCTACCAGAAAAAAAAAATTTTCAAGACATTAGTTGTCATCGAATTAGTTGAATTTCCAACCAAATTGTTCAACCGTAATTAAAGAAAGGTCAATTTTTAACAAGAAATTTAATAGTACATTTTTCCGTTAAAATAATTAATTTTCAAAAAAATTGTTTCGAATAGTTGTAATTTTTAATCAGAATTAAAATAGATGAATTTTCATTTAAATTAAAACATTTACTACTGCAAAAAAAATGCGAATTTTGAATACAATATTTAAATTTTCAAACAAAGAAATAAAGTTTGAAAGAAAACAGATAAATTTTCACCAAGAATATTCATTTCCTACAAGAAAGAAGAAACTTTTAACAAATTACATAATTTTTTCAGAAAGTAGTTAAATAATAAATGAAGAAGATGAATTTTCAACAATTTTTCAACGAAATATTCGAATTTGCAGTCGAAAAAACGAATCTTGAACTGAAATAAAGAATCTTCAACAAAAAAAAATTAATTTTTACGAAAGAAGCTCAATTTCTAGACCAGTAGTTAAATTTTCAACCAAATTTTTCCATTTCAAACTAAATGGAAGAATAATTTTCAGCAAAAAAGGTAAAAATGGACTTTTCAACTAAAAAATGACATTTGAGTAAAATACATGAATTTCAGCTTAATAGTTGAAATTAAAAAAAAATTGAATAGCTCAATTTTCGTTTAAAGTAACTACAACAGGTTCCTAAATCAATCAAAGAAAGAAGAATTTTTGAGAAAATATTTTGTGTATGAACTAAACAAATGTATTTTTAACAACAAGAAAATTGAA
Source organism: Andricus curvator (assembly GCA_932195095.1). Classification (NCBI taxonomy): domain Eukaryota; kingdom Metazoa; phylum Arthropoda; class Insecta; order Hymenoptera; family Cynipidae; genus Andricus; species Andricus curvator. The sequence goes on along the minus strand of CAKNYM010046398.1, from coordinate 107,763 downwards.
TTTTTAACCAAGAATATTAATTTTCTACCAAAAAAGAACAACTTTTGAACAAATTACTGGTACAGTAAATTTAAGATTTTTTCCACACTTTTCCTAAACCGTAGCACGAGTTGAATTTAAAGTACAAAATCCGAGCGATTTTCGGCGTTCGAATCCAATTTCTTAAGAATATTAATTTTAATACTATATTGCACTTACCGCCAGTTTGCATGCATTTTAATTCCTGCAGGAATCCAGTGAATGCGAGAAGAAGACTAGCAGCACTAATCTTCATTTTTTCAGACAAAGAAATCAAGAAGCGAACTGAATTCTAAAAATGGATTGTAAAGAGTGATTGTTGGTCTCACATCTTGAACTTGTTCTTTCTGGAGAACTCTGAAATATTGCAAATCCTTTGAAATCTTTTGAAATCCCTTGAAATTTTTCTAATCTCTTAAAAATTCTTGGCAACCCTTTCAAATCCTTCAAAACGCCTTGAAATATTAAAAAGTTCAAGTCTTTTCAAATGTCCTGAAATTTACAAATAGTATATTATTATTATTTCTTGGGTTGAGACCGTAAGAGTTTGATGCTTGGGTGATCCCGTTGCGTCCCCTTGTAAACCTAAGCGTGACCCCAAAGGCCTCTCCATACGACGAAGCCCGCAACCACTCTATTAGTCAATATTTCTATCTCACTGATGCAGTTACAGCCCGTGAGTGTTAGTCGCTTCTCTGCAATCTCGGGGCAGTGACCCTATATCCATTTCTGTTAGGAATTTGACTTCGTTCCTTCCGAGCTAAAGTATTTCCTTCGCCCGATTAAGGTTTAGCTTTAAACACAAGAGTGCTTTGGCCTGTCTGCAGCCAGTGGGCAACCCACATTTATTCTGATGTTTCTTGGTCAGCCAACTGTTGATTTCTTCAGTGACTAGCTTACTGGAAATGCCTACAACTGGCTCGGGTCCAGTAAATTGTTCTCTTGCTGCTAGGTTTACTAGTCTTTTCGATATCTCATTACCTTTCATGCCGCTGTGTTTAGGGATCCAAAGTAGAGTCACTTGGTTTTCCGTAGCTAGGTTGTTCAGTGCCTCAAGGCATTCCCATACTTGTAGCGACGTAGTCATTGTTCTATTCAGGACCATTACAGTATCCCTTCTGTCTGAGCAGATACGGATGTTCTTTTTGTTGCCATATTCCTGTGCCTTATTCTTGTTTCTGGAGCAATCTGCAAACCAGTTACCCCCATCACTGGGCAGATGTGATTCGCTGTTAACCCAATCCTCCTTCGGCGATGGGCTCACACGATACTTCTTGCCGAAGAGATAGCGAGTGGGTGTTTTGTCACTGAGCATGCTCAGAATCGACCTACTCGCGATGTCGGTTATGATCCGCACTGTCGTCGAGATCCTCCCACCTTTTACCATATTTAATCCCCAGGCCGCCTTTGCAGCCACGGCCTTCATGGTGAAATAGAGGGGCTCCAACCCTATTAGTGCCCCCAATGCCATTGTGGGTGTCGAATTCGAGGCACCAGTGATGCCTCTTAGAATCAGTTCCCTGATTCTTTCCAGTCGAGATTTCGAAGTGCACAGTTCGACCCTGCTCCGCCAGATCACCGCCGCATAGGTTAGCCAGGGTAGCAGGATCGCTGTGTAGAACCACATAATTGTCTCCGGCTTTAAGCCACAGCTTTTCCCTATGCCTCTTCTACAGAACAATAGAGTTTCTACTATATTTTTGCACTTGTTTCCCAGGTGCTCGTTTCATGACAGGTTCTTATCTAGGATGACTCCTAGATGTTTAGCTCGTTCTTCGATTTCCAGTTTTTGTCCTCCCAATTCCAGTGTGCTTGTGGTTTCCCACTTATACCGTCTGGTAAATACAACCGCGTCTGTCTCACTCGGATTGACCGATATTCAGGTCTTCTTTCACCAAGAATCCACTATTTAAAGTGCTTGCTGCATTACTCCGAAGAGCCCATCCAGATGTTGGCCGCGCACGATGACCAATACTTCGTTTGCGTAGCCTATAACGTGATAGCCAAGACTCGTGAGCAGGTAAAGCAGTTCATTCACTACCAAGAACCACAGCAGGGGTAACAAAGCGCCTCCCTGTGGACATCCTGCGTTAGCGGTTCCACATAATGTGTCATCACCCTTCGTCGTTGTTAGGTTCCTGTTGGCCAACATGTGGCAGGTCCATTCCACGACTGCAATAGGCATACTATGTCCAATCATGGCCACCATGATCACCTCTCTGGAGGTGTAGTTGAAGGCTTCTTTGATATCCATTAAGGTTCCACTCGCGAGACCTTTCTGTCTCAGTTGTCCTTCGTTTGGGTTTACTGCTCCGCTTGGGGCCGTTTTGGTCGAGTGATCAGCCCTATAGACGTGTTGCTCCTTGTGCAGTGGCCTACCTGACAAGACCTTGTCGCGGAAATATCTATTCACAAGTCTTTTCACTGTTTTTAGTAGGCAAGATTTGAGGCTGATGTGACGGAAATCCTTGGATGACGTATAACCGATCCTGCGTGCTTTCAGAATGAAGACTACCCTCCATGCCGTCAGAACATAACCCAACGTCAGACTAGCCCTAGTAATTCTCACGAGCGGTTCTATAATGATACTTCCAGCCCTCTGTAAGAGGGCCGAATATATGCCGTCCGGACCAGGAGACTTGTAAGTACTGAAAGACTTGAGGGCCCACCTGACCCTGAAGGAAATAAAAATCTCATTATTTGATGGTTGAACATTTCATCTGCGAATTTTATTTTGTTTTCATTAACTTTTGTAAATTTAAATTTATTTTACACACAGTTTTTCCCTCTTCATTTCTACCTTATAATGTATAAGAGCTATTAATTAGTCACTTAATGTAAATTACTGCGCATTAATCTCATACCTTACTTCATACGTATTCGGAATTAAAATCTATTTATTTATTTTACTTAGTTTATAGATTGAATGATAAGTTTAATCAAGTATTCTGCCGATCAGTGCTTGCACGAATTTGTAATGACCCTATAATAAAGGGTATAGCAGGATGAGCATGTGTGTGCTGCCCCCGGCCCGATCAGGTCCATATTTTCATCATAAGATGGCATGAACTGGTACTGAAATACCCGGGAGTATTATTTCCCTGAAATGATTTTTATGGGAGTTATGGGGGTTAGAAGGAAAATCGTGAAAGTCGTTTTTCTTGAGAACATTTTTTTCCGAGTACCACTTTCATCTTTCACCAAAAAAATCTTCAATTCATGTCCTAAAACATATTTGATCCCAAAAAGGATCGAAGAGGTAGAGCATAGTTAGAAAAAATAAAAAATGTGAGTGCACTGTAAACTGGATGCTGTACAGTGTAAATTGTGAAATGGGTGTGTAAAGCAGCGACTAACACCAGCAAAAAATTTGGGTGCTTCCGAATTTAGCAGACACCCAGTTAAGAGTTCAAAACTTCACAATCTGTATGATGAATGTACTAAAATAGTTCACTTGTCTATTTAAACGCCTGTAGTCAGCCTACAATAATTGTAGTTCCCAGGGCTCATCACGTGGAGGTTACAGCACGATTTTGAGCCCTTTTAATGGGGTGCTTGATGTTCGTGAGTCGCCTTGCCTCTCACGAACCAGGGTGCTTGATTATCGTGGGACCCCTCGCCTCTCACGAACTAAGGTGCTCAATTATCGTGACTCAATGCCTCTTACGGATCGCGGTGCTTCATGAAACACGAGTCCCTTTGGCTCTCACGAACAGGGGTGCTTGATTATCGATCGGAGTTCTTCTTGGATTTCTGACCCATTTAGGGCTAGCGGGTACAATGGATTCCAACACGAACTCGATCTATCTATGTATCACCATCAGGTCTCTCGAACATAGCTTAAGCAGCGGGACAGCGTTAACTCACTTCGCCAGTATGCAGGCCCTTGGTTTGACCACTTTTGTATCCCTGTAACAAAAAAAAAACCCTAATCCTATTATGTTATCTCGTACGAATCAAGGTTCTTGGAGGAGCGAGATACCTGTGTGCCTCGCAGCCATGTCCCTCTGCAAAACTGCAGAGGCGCCTTTGCTGTGATACAAGTTAATTTGGGTGACGGTTCGACCAGGAGCAGTCGTTTAGTTCTACTCCCGATCTTCCTGTGTCCCAACAGGCTCCTCGTGTCCCTGGGCGGCAACCCTAAACTTGACCTGTCCAAAGTGATAGAAGTTGCTGAGGGCCGCAAGAGTCCTCATCTGGGACTCAGGAATCTGCACAGCTAGGAGATACCTGGTGCCTCCTACTGTGTCCTCTTCCTGAGGCCTATCGTGCCTGACGATTCTCCAGGACGATGTCTAAAGTGAGGGGTTGAACCCCTTCAACCGCCGATGTACCTCAGACGGGTTTTTCAGTTTACCCAGGAACCACACCGTAGCCCTCACCATCTTCTGGAGCAACTCAACCCCAATCAGCTTGAGAGCTGCACCTTCCCACGGCTTTGTATCGACCACTGCTTTGAGTAGCCAAGCTTTAGTCGCTAGGTCGGCTGCCACAAATACGAAAACCCCTCCCCTACAGAAGGAGTTCACGAATTTTGGCCATTGATCTGGGGACACTCTATCGAGCGCCCTCCAGGTAGCCTCCCTGAAGCTCTCATACTGCTCCATAGTGAGCATCGAGTCCGGGTAGTTGGTGTCGGTCACTGTCGGTCACCACCATCGTCAGGGGGTTAGTCCTCTGAGCGGCCGTCAGTCCAGCTCCCAAGGGCTCTCTGTTCGTCGGCTGTGGGGTGTCTTCTGAGCCCCTACCTCTCACCTGGGCTTCAGTGATGTATGTCGGCCCTGTACCTGCCGACGTTCCAGCTCCTGCAGCTGCTCTACTAGCCTGCTGCGCTTGCCTCTTCAGTCCCCTTTCCAGGACACCGTTGATGCGTTTCTTCTCTTTTGGGGACTGATTGGCCTCTCCCGTTACCATAGCCTCGTTCAGAGAGACCGTTGATGCCTTAGCTCCCGAGGGAGCTGGGGGCACAGCCGCTACCTGAATTTTGCTTCCCGGAGAGACAGATGGGGAGGAAAGGGTTATGTGATACCCATTAAGGCCCAACCTCTCTTACCCCTTCGCCACCTCCCTTCTTCCTCCTTTGCCATTTTTGATGTTAGGCGTGTTCATGTTGATCCCACGAAAAGCTATGGAAATAAAAGGTTCGCCCCTGCAGAGCCCCGCATGCAGGGGTAAAACTAATTACTCGTGGATGTCGTTCGGTGTCCCCGAGAGGCCGTCAGGACACCTTCGTAACCCCTAGGTGCCAAAGTGCTACGAGCACGATCACTCTACAGCCATGGCTTAGGGGGTGGTCACATTGAGTGAGACACTCAATGTTCAAATATTCGCTTGCAGACCACCATAACGAACGGAGGGCTATTTCTTGGGCGCTATGCGGGCCGCTGGTCATTCCTGTCCCTATTTGAAAGCTGTGAATGGGTCTGGGAGTGCCTGGACCTAGGGATCCAGAAGGCCCGTGTTGGCTAAGCTCTTTCACCCTTGTACCATACCGTAATCACGCATACCAGAAGAGCCCGTTTATAGGGATCGTTTCATTCATATTCGTACGCACGCAGGCCGAGGTCCTTTTGACCCCCATGTTAATATTGCTGAAACAGTTAAAGTGACGGAACAAATAAATATCGCTGAAACAGTTTATGGCAAAACAAATCCTGCGATGCCGAAAAGGGCTTTCAACTCCAGGAAAGGAACAGACGTTATTGAAGAATGAATAAAAAAAACGAAAAAACAAGTGAACGTTGCTGAAACAGTTGGAGTGACGGAACAAATAAATATCGCTGAAACACTCCGTGACGAAACAAATCCTGCGACGCTGAGAAGGGCTTTCAACTCCAGTGAAGGAACAGACGTGATTGAGGAATGAAAAAACAACGGAAAAACAAGTAAATATTGCTGAAACAGTTAGGAATGACGGAGCAAATGCTGCGACGCTACGAATTCTCAGGAGGTAACGCTTAGCGTGTGGAGACTATGCTAGGTACTTGCCTAATAATCAGACTCTCGAAATTTTCGAGCACATTTCTAGATTTTGAAGTATTGAACTTCATTTTTGGTGATAGTCGTTGCTCTACACGCCCCTTTCACAAAAGTCAACACCCAGTGTACGGTGCACTCATGGTTTTTATTTTTTCTAACTATCTCATAAAAATCATTTCTGGGAGATAATATTCCAGGGTATTTCACTACCGATTGATGCCATCTGATGATGAAAATATGAACCTGATCGGGCCGGGTGCAGCACACACATGCTCATCCTTTATGTTCTTTAAAATTTAAAGCTTTTTCGGATTTCGATCGTGTGCGAAACTATGAATGTTGCCGACGTTTTGTGAACATTGCAGTTCACTTCTTCAGGGCTGAGTTTCAGGTCAGCCCTGAAGAAGTGAACTGCAATGTTCACGGAAGTTCAGCAAGATTCATACTTTCGCAAACGATTGAAACCCGAAAAAGCTTTAAATTTATTATAATGAATCATCGTGAAAGCATTGAATCTATCGTAATGATCCTTTATTATCTTGTTCCTCAGAGGGTTATTTAGCCCTAGGGACATTTCCTGAATGAATACAAACACAAAAATACAACGTTGACTTCTTTCGCCAGTATTCAGGCCCTTGTTTAGGCCGCCTTGGGGTCTGTTGGATTCCTGGATTAGCGAGATACCTGTGTGCCTCGCTGCCATGCCGCTCTTGTTAGGCTAGGAGCAGTAATTTTAGGTCTGCTCCCGGTCTTTCTGTGTCCCGACAGGCTCATCCAGTCCCTGGCCGGCGACCCTAAAGTTGACCCAAGAAAAACCCGTAATTACTGTGTAATTATTTTATTAGAACTTTAGAAATTTCAGATATTTAGAAACTTGGTTTGTGAATTTCTTATATCTATCGGAATCCCATAGAAATTCTTTAAAATTTTATAAAGCCCCCTGGAATAATTACAGACATCCCAAAACCTTTTAAATTCTATGAAATCCTTATAAAGTTTTAAAAATTCAAAAGGCGATTGAAACAATTAGTTTTTCATACTTGTAAATAGAGTACGTCATATCTACCAAGGTAACGTGTGCAAAGTTATTTTTCTTCAAAACGACAAAGGCTGAATTATGTACACACCTAATCTATTTAATAATATAATGAGCATCCTCATTCCTAAAAACAATTATTTCCATAAAATCCTCACGAATAGTAGAGAATCATTTGAGAACTGAAATTTTCAACTTTGTATTACAGTGGAATGGAAATTCGACTTTTAGCTTGAATGGAAGGAAAAAATTTGAATATTCCTGAGATTTCAAATTAACAAATCGACGCCTCCATTCAATATGAGTCTATGTGCTGACAGCGCCGTGTATGAGACTATGCGCTGTGTATAAGCATAGGGAATAGTCTCATACAGAGCGCTGTTAGCACATAGACTCATATTGAATGGAGGCGTCGAAATATTTTCACGAACACCTGTGGAGACCCAAGTTCATAATTTTTTTAAACTCTTCAAATTTTCCATAAAGTATGTTTCAATTCACGGAAAAACATTTTTTTCGAGAAAAAACAAATATTTTTGAACACTAATTTCAGTTTTCAAAATCACAATTTATAAATTTATATTTTGAAAAACTGTTCCGATCCTTAAGAGAAAAAGTACACTTTTTTCGGATTAATTTTTAATTTATTCATTAAACTTAATTGACCAGTATTTAATCGAATAGAATTAAAAATCTAAGCATAATGAGAAGGAAAATTTTCATTTTTGTCCTCTAACAATTTATATAGTAAGTGAGATATAAAATTGCAAATTACGCCTGGCGAGTTTCAACTAAAAAGATGAAGTTCCGAATAGGGAAAATCAATTCTCTATAAAAAAAGTTTTATTTAAGAAAAAAATACTCTAATTTCAGCAAAATGTTGAAATTTTTAATTAGGAAAATACAAGACTCATCCAAAATAATTGTCTAATTTAATCCTGAATACCATAATAATTCTTATAAAAACCTCACGAGTAGTAGCAAATCATTCAGGAAATAAAGTGAGTCATTGTGGATTAAAGTTGAAAAGAAATTATGACTTTATTTCGAAATGGAAAAAAAAACTTTGAGCATGCTCAAAGCCTTTCAAATTTCAAAATATTTTAATGCACATCCATGAAAAAAATTTTTTTAGTTTTTTATAAGCTGTGTCAATGTAGGAAAAAACATTTTTTTGTAATTAAAAAAAATATTAAAAATTAATGTCAATACTAAAAATAAAATTTTGCGACGTAAAAAGAATAAACAGAGATTTCATTGGAAACGCGTCTTGTTTAAAAGTAGTAAGCTAATAGTAATTATTCGCAGGTCCACTGTGTATGATTTAGTAAATAGTACATACTACTTAGCTTATGGTTGATATTTATAGAGAATCATCAAACCGACAGAAATTTTGCTCAGTTTATTCACAAAAATAAATTGTGTAACTGTAATTAAAGAGGACAGTGACGAGGATTGAATTTTCAGTCAATGTGAAATTAAATCAGATGAACAAATGATCCTTTAAAAAAATTTCAAGAATGATAATACCACGAATAATCATTTTATATTATCTGTTACAATGTAAGTATAATGTATCCAATAATATATAATTGTATTATATTAATCCATTTAGGTATTACTGGGCTTCAGGTGATGGAATATGTGAAAATTACTGTTTTTAATTTTTGGCACTAAGATCGCGGAGAACACGGAGATTGTACTAGCGTTTCACCATACAAAGAAATACCAAAAAAGACTTTGAACATTTTTTTGAGTATGAATTTCTGGCTATAACATTTTCAAAAAAATCATGCATGTTGGCAAAGATTGGAAGAAGTTCCGTGAATTTTTTTAGATTTATTTCTGACAATAGAATAAACAAAATAAGTTTAAAAAAATGTTTGTCACCCCACCTAACTCATCCAATATAGCTGCTAGCGGTTGAAATTTTAGGAGAATATTTTTCTGATTGTATGCTTTTAAATGGTTGACTCAATATTTGAGTCAAAGTAGGCGCCGAGCGCCTGCAAGGAAGGATTTTGTAGTCTATTAAGACGTTAATTTATGTCTTAACAGAATCCGCAAACAAAGCATTTTTTAATTCTTAAAAAAAATTGAAAAAAATATATAAAAAAAAAAGTTTGAAGAAAATTATGTAAAGAAATGTTATGAAAGAAAAATTCAGAAAGAAATTGTTGAATACAAAAATTTCATGAGAAAAAATTTAAAAGCAACAATATCATAAAAAAATGCAAAAGAAACAATTTAAAAAACAAAAATTTGTAAATTTTAGTATGAAAACAAATGTTTTAATTTATTACATTGTCATTCATGACAATGTAATGTAATCGTCCAAATTTTCGATCTCTAGTTTTTAACGGATCTTCACGTTTCGGCACTCATATAGTCAAAAATCATTAATTTTTTTTTGTCTGTCTGCCCGTCTGTATGTCTGTATGTCTGTATGTCTGTATGGTTACCTGAAAGTTGTAGCCCCAAGAGTCCCAAGATGAAGGTTAAGTTCGTTAACCAGATATTTTCAACCAAAATTGAAAAATTTAGAGCATTTTCAAAATTTGAAAAAAAAAATTGCATTCAAGTTTTAGAAATTTTTGTCAAAGTTTCTTACAGATAGGTACTTGCAAATTATCCCAATGCAATTTTCAAGATCGATTGAAATTGGAAAAGTTATATACTTTTCAAAATTTTCAAAAAATATAAAAAATTATTTGCTGATAGATTAAGAAATTTTATTCAAAATTTTCACTATATATCAAATATATTCCGAAAATATTCTAGTTCAATTTTTCGATTAGATCAACATTCAAAAAGTTAGAGTTTTTTTAAAAGAAACCACATTTTTTCATGAGTTTCAGAAATTTTTGTCAAGGTTTCTGATACACGACAAAAGATCTGCAAATTATCCCCATGCCTTTTTTTCTCTTGATAAGAATTAAAAGTTATATGATTTTTAACATTTTGAAAATTTTCAAAAAATGGAAAAAAATCTAAATTTCAACTAGATGTAGAATATATTTCGAAACTTCAAATATAAATTTCAAATATTTGGTTAAAAGTTGAACCAACTTGTTCAAAATATTTTATTTTTCAAGAGGAAACTGCTTGTTTGAAAATATGACAATTCCATTTATAGAGAATTAATCTTCTTGGTTCAAAAATCATCTTTTGGGTAGAGCCTTTCTGTTGAAGAACGAACTATTTTTTTTTTAATTCGATTTTTGTAGTGAGAATCAATTTTTTGAACTAACAACGCAACTATCCTATTTTTTGTTTGAATTAATAATTTGAATTAAAAATTGATCTTTTCTTGTTGAATATTCATGTAATTTGTTAAAAGTTCGTCTTTTTTGGCCAAAAATTTTTCTTCTTTGTTTAAATCTCATCTTTTCTGGCTCGACATACAACTGTTTGGTTTTAAATTAATCTGGTTTGGTCAAGGATTTAACAATTTCAACGAAAATTAAACTATTCGTTTGTAAATTAACTTTTTTTCAAAGAATTTTATATTTGTGGTTATTAAATTAACTTCTTTTGGTGAAATTAAAAAAAAATTAATTTTTGAGATAAATAAATTGCAAATCCTTCAAAATATTTTCAAATCCATTAAAATTGTTTGAGATTCTTAAAAATTGATTAAAATTTTGCAAAATACCTCAAAGTCTTCAAAATCTCCTGAAACCCCTTCGTTTTCAAGAAAGCTATTGAAAATTCCTTCAAATCTGTTAAAATCCTTTCAGTTGACTGAAATCTATTGCAAATTATTAGGAATCTTCTAAAATACCCTAAAATATTTCAAATCCTTTGAAATCCCTTGCAATTTTTCAAAGCTCTTAAAAATTCCTTGAAGATCTTAAAAATACCTCAAAATCTTTAAAACCGGCTGAAATCCTTTCAAATTTTTTAAATCTATTGCAAGTTCCTGGGAATCTTTGAAAATTCTTTAAAATATTTCAAATCCTTTGAGGTCTTTTAAAATAAAAAAAAAATTAATTAAAGCTTTTGAAAGTACCTTGGAGTTCTTGCAAATACCTTTAAATCTTAAAAATTCTTAGAAATCCCTTAAAATTGTTGAAACCTATTAAAAATCCCTGGAATCATTTCAAGAATCCATAAAATTTTGAAATAAATTGAAATCTGTAGAAATACCTTCAAAACCTTGACAATCTCTTCATATCTTTCAAAACCTACAAAATCCCTTAATTCTTGTGAAGAAATTATTTGCAATCCACTAAAATATTATGCGATTCTGTCAAATTACAAGAAATCAGATGATACTTCTCGAAATCCTTTAAAATATTTATTGTCCTGTAAAATCCTCGAAAATCCTGCGAAATTTTTAAAAATACCTTATCGAGGGCCTGTAAAATCCCTCAAAACTATGGAAATTCTCGACAATCGTATAATGTTTCTTCGACATTTGTTCAAAATCCTTTGCTTCTTTTGGAAATGTTCAAAACTTTTGGATATTCCTTCACATCTTTTTAAATTTTCTGAAACCTTACAAATCGTGGATTAAATCCTTCTAAATCTTCCAAAATTCAAGCAAATGCTTTAAGGCAGCATACAATTTCTGATATCCTGTGACAACTTTTGAAGTATTTGAAAATCTCTATTTGTATTTGAAAATTCTTCCTTCGATATTTTAAGAAGCCTCTTGGAAAAATTGAAAATACCATAAAAGCATAAGATTTTATGAAGTCCTTTAAAATATTTATTAGGTTTACGAAATTCAAAATTAAGTTAATTAATAGAAAAGTTTAGTGAAAAAAGGCGATTGTGTGGCATTTTTAACAATATTTAAACAATTAGAAGTCATTATTTATACCTGTAAATAGACTACGACATCTCCACCGAGGTTATGTACTTAGCAGTTATTTTTCTTCAAAACGATGAAGTTAGAATTATGTACACACCTAATCTATTTTCCCTTGCTTTATTGACGCCTCGTGTCAATGCTCATCAAAAACATATCTATGATTTAATTTCCTGTTAAACAATTTTTTATTTTTTAAAGAATATTCAAGAATAACTTTCTAATTTCTAAATGCAATAATGTTCATAAAAACCTCACAAATAGTAGATAATCATTCAGGAAATGAAATTTGCTATTGTGAATTGAAGTTAAATGAAAATTATTACTTCTATTTTAAATGGAAGGAAGAACTTTGAATATTTATAAAGGCTTTCAAATTTACAAATATATTTGACAGCGGATGCTCTGCAGCAGCCTGGCAAAAGTGGACAAGTCTCCCCAGAGGGTGGCAACTTTAGGACATCACTCCCCACCTGGTGGCTACTCTGAGACATCGCTTGCCACAGTGCAAAGCAATATGTAGCAGCCTGGCAAACGCGGAAAAGTTTTCCCACAGGGTGGCAATTCTGAGACAGCAATCTTTGCAGAGTACCAACTTTGAGGCATCATTTCCCACAGGGTGGTCACTTTGAAATATTACCCTCGGAAGTGAAAAGGATATTTAGCAGCCTAGCAAAAGCTAACAAGTCTTCCCAAAAGGGTGGAAACTTTGAGACATCACTCCCCACAGTCAAAATAATATTTATCAGCCTGTAAAAAGTGGAAGAATCATCCCACAGGGTGGTCACTTTGGTACATCACTCCCCACAGTGAGAAAGGATACTTCAGCGGCCTGGCAAAAGTAGACAATTCAGCCCACAGGCTGGCAACCTTATGGCATCACGTCCACAGAGAACAACGATATGCAGCAGCCTGGCGAAAGTAAAAAACTCTTCCCAGAGGGTGGCAAATTCTAGACATCACTCTTCACATAATGGCAAATTTGAGACATCGCTCCCCACAGTGAAAAGCAATGTGTAGCGGCCAGGCAAAGAAAAGTCTTTGCATTGGGTAGCAACTTTGATACATCCTCCCCACAGTGAAAAACGATATTTGGCAGCCTGGACAAAGTAGACAGGTTTTGCCACAGTGTGGCAAATTTTAGATATTACTCCCCGCAGTGGAAACAATATGTAGTAGACTGACAGAAGTCAACAAGTATTCCAAAAGGGTGACAACTTCGACACAGTACTCTCCAGTGGTCAGTGTTTTAAAGTTGTCACCCTGCGGGGAAGACTTGTGCACTTTTTCACACTGTCGGGAGACTTTTCGATATTTGCCAGGCTGCTTGATATCCCTTTTTTACTGTGGCGAGTGATATTCCAAAGGGGCCACCCTGTGAAGAGTGAAGACTCAAAGTTGCCACCATTTAGGAAGAATTGTCCACTTTTGCCAGGATGCTACATATCGTTGTTTAATGTGTGGGGGTTTTGTCCACTTTTGCTAAGCTGCTAAATATCGTTTTTCACTGTGAGGAGTGATGTCTCAAAGTTTTCAGCCTGTAGGAAGATTTTTCCACTTTTTCCGGGCCGCTATATATCGATTTTTACACTAGGAGTAATGTCTCAAAATGTTCACACTGTATGAAGACCTGTCGACTTTGTAAGGCTGATGAATAAAGTTTATCACTGTAGGGAGTGATGTCTCAAAGTTACCACCCTGCGGGAAGACTTGTTCACTTTTGCGATGCTGTCAAATATCGTTTTTCACTGTGAGGATGGATGTCTTAAAGTTGCCACCCTGTTGAAAGACTTTTCTACTTTTCCAGGCTACAAAATGTCGTTGCCCACTGTGATGAGTGAAGTCTCAAAGTTTCCACACTGTGAAAAGACTTTCCCACTTCGCCAGGCTGCTACATTTTGGTTTTCACGATGAGGAGTGATGCCTTAAAGTTGCCACCCAGTGGAAAGTCTTGTCCGCATTTTCCAGGCTGCTACATATCATTTTTCACTCTGGGAGGGATGTCTCAAGGTTTGCGACATTGTGGGAAGATTTTTTCACTTTGCCAGGCTGCTAAATATTGTTTTCCACTGTAGGGAGTGAATTCCTGGGGAGGTTTGTCCGATATAGACTGAACCTGGTTTATACTTTAGAAAGTGATGCGCAATATAACCAGAATCCGCTGGGAGGACTTGTCCTGGGGGTCTTAGTTTTCTGAGAAGGCATGTCCAGACAAGCCTCAAACGAGTGGGTGGACATGTCGCAGACAAGTTTTTGTGGGAGTTGATGTCCTGGCGTGACTTGACATGGGAAGTCTTGTCTTCGGGAAGATTCCCGCGTGTCCCAGAGGCTTGTCCCGGCGCCAAATGATGTATGTATGTACCTTGCAATCTACTTAACAATCTAATTTTCAATTAAAATTAAAAAAAAAAAGTTTTTCAAATGAACTTTGAATTCATTTAGGTAATTCAGTTGATAGATATTCCAATTATTTTTATCAACTAAGAATTCATATAGTAGGTAGGTACAAAGCTAATCTTTATTATTCGAAAGTCCATTTTGACATGCCTATAAAATCTAACTGCATACTTTTTAAAAATTCTCGGGAAATAAAAAACACTTTATTTTTGGTAACTTATGAGTTTATTTACCCAATTGAATATACATCATTTTCAGTTGAAATTTCCAGAAACATACGAAATTAGATGATTGGAATTACACACTATAGAATTCGGACATTTGGAAAGTCTGAAGGTTACAAATGCAAAAAATTGTAAGATTTTCGTTCAAAATTACAATTTTATAAATATCCTCAAGGAATTTATTTGTTTATTTGTGCCTCCTTGTTATTCAAAGCCCGGGGGTCTCGAGGGAGTCGAGGTTCTGGAGGTTTTCGAGGGCCAAGTTTTTTTACGGAGCCTTTTATTCAGTTTTTTCTCGAATTGTTGAGCTTTTTGAATTGAGTCTTGTGGATGTAAATTCTGTACAACGACTCTCTTAGTTCCGGGTATTGTTATAAATAAGCGATCAATGCCAAATAGGTAACGACTAGTTGTCCAGTGGTGGTATTCGATGAAATCCTGTAAGGTCAAACGCTTCTCCGAAATTATTGTTACCTCAGCTGATTTCGGTTCAACAGAAGGCACTTGTATCTCATAGCTCAATTGACCATAATATTTATTATTGAGTGAAGTTGTGAATAAAAAAACTTCATAGCTTTGAAAATCCACATATGGTGTATATTGCACCCAATTAGGTATATATTCGATCGGGCGGAGAGCAGCACTAGCCGTCTCGGTATTATGCATTGTTACCAAAAGTGAAGGGAGTATGTCAGGATAACCTAATTTTAGAGAAAAATAATTGACATTCATCAAGTTCATGGACACTAGTAACTAAAATATTGAACAATGTTGCTAAATCCAGTATTTCTCGAATCTCGTAGCTCGAGTTCAACTCATCATATGACCTACGAAAATTGTAGCAAAAATCCTAAATTAGGAGGAAGCAATCCTTCAAAATTTGTGTTTAATTTAAGCTGAAAAACATAAGAAATCTTTACGGGTTCCCAAAATATGACTATAAATGTCCAAAAGTGTGTCCGGCGAGTTACAGTTGGTTCAGATCGGTCCAG
Organism: Andricus curvator; assembly: GCA_932195095.1. Taxonomy (NCBI): domain Eukaryota; kingdom Metazoa; phylum Arthropoda; class Insecta; order Hymenoptera; family Cynipidae; genus Andricus; species Andricus curvator. The sequence continues at coordinate 92,301 of CAKNYM010046398.1, read as the reverse complement.
ATCGGTCGGGTCAGATGTCCTCGGACATTCCCATGAATTTGAAAATTCTACGAAATAGCGTTCTTTTATAAAGCATTTTATTTATTATTAATTCAATTCGTATGCAATTTGGTTTATTTTTTTACTTCAAACTAATAAAGATTAATTTTCAACAAAAAATAGAATGGTTAAATTTTCCCTTAAAACAATTAATTTTCAACAAAATACATAAATTTCAACTAAACGGTTGAATTTTTCAACCAAAAATGAAATGGTTCAATTTGATTTTCAACATCAAAGAATTATTTTTAACGAAGAATATTAATTCAATTGATTCAATTTCAACAAAACCGATGAATTTTATAGCAAGAAGATTAACTTTTTAGGAAAAAGTCGAATTTTCATCAAAACATACTAATTTTTAACAAAGAAGTACAAATTTTCAACCAAAGAAATCAAGTTTCAACCAAAAAGATGCATTTTTAAGAAAAGATATTAATTTTCTACTAAACGAGATACATTTTCAGCAGAATACATGGATTTTCAAGAAAATAGTGGAATTTTAAAATAAAAAATATACATTTCTACTAAAAATGGAATACCCCAATTTCCAGGCGGAAAATTAATTTTCTTCCAAATATTGGAATTTTCAACCAAATTGTTCAACTTCAAAAGAAGAAAGATTCATTTTCAACAAACAAAAAAAAATAGTTTGCAATACTTAAATTTTCTTTTGAAGTATTAAATTTTCTACAGCAACAAAAATGCGAATTTTCAACACAATAGTTAAAGTCTCAACTAAGGAAATAATGCTTTAAAAAACATAACTTTTCACCAAGAATATTCATTTTCTACAAGAAAGAACAAAGTTTGATCAAATTACATAAATTTTCAAAAAAGTTTTTGAATATTGAACTAAAAAAGATAAATTTTCAACTAAAAATGGAATACAGAACTTTCCATTTCAGAAGTTGATTTTAAAGCAAACAAAAAACAATTTTTTAACGAAATATTCAAATCTGTAGTCAAAGAAACGAATTTTAAACCAAAATAATGAATCTTGAATTACAAAATTAATTTTTAGGAGAGTAGTTCAAATTTCAGGCCAACAGTTAAATTCTCAATCAGATGGTTGAACTTTGAACTGAGAAAAATTGATTTTGAACCAAAATTGGAACTGTGGAATTTTTAACTTAAACAATTAATTTTTAAATAACAAATTTTGAGAAAATACATGAATTTTCAACAATGAACAACGAGTTTTCTGCAACCACAGCAATATGAATTTTTGAAAAATAGTTAAATTTTCAACCAAAGAAATGATGTATCAACAAAAAAGATATATTTTTAACCAAGGATATTAATTTGCTACAGGAAAGAAGAAATTTGTAAAAAAATACATGAATTTTCAACCAAGTAATTAAATTTTAAGCTAAAATGCTAAATTTTTAACTAAAAAAGAAATACCTCAATTTTTAGTTCAAAAGTTAAGTTCCAGTTTTCACCCAATTTTGAACCTTCAATCTTGAACAAAAAAATTAATTTTAAGAAAATTAGTTTAATTTTTAGCCAAGTAGTTAAATTTTCAACAAATTTTCAAATTTCAAACTGAGAAAAAATAATTTTCAACGGAAATTGGAACAGTTGAATTTTTATTTGAAGAAATTAATTTTCAACTAAAAACAACGTTGAAATTCCATTGAGAGTAGGTACGATTAGTTCCTGAAACTTAAAAAAAAAGAATTTTCAAGAAAAATTGTTAAATTTTAAACCAAACAAATGGATTTTCAACAACAACAAAAATTAATTTCCAACTAAGGATATTAATTTTCTACCAAAAAAGAACAACTTTTGAACAAATTACGTGAATTTTTAGCCAGGTAGTTAAATTTCCAACTAAGAAAGATAAATTTTATTCTAAAAATTAAATACATAAATTTTCAGTCAAAAAGTTACTTTTTGAATTAAGAAATGAAACATATTTTGACTTAATATTTTTAATTGTGTTTGGAGAAATCAATTTTAAACTAGAATAATGAATCTTTAACCAAAAAATTATTTTTTGAAGAGAATAGTTTGATTTTCAGCAAAGTAAAACCACTTTTAATTTAAAAAAAGATATCCAAGATTGAGTTACAAAATCAGAGATATTTTTGAGGATATACAGAGACGCGCACCTTTCTATTAATATTTTGATAACCCATGAAGATTTTTTTATTGTTGTTAGCCTAGATTGAAGATAATATATAGAACATTAGGTACTGTAAATTTCAGATTTTTTTCCACAATTTTCCTGAATCATAGCAGGAGTTGAATTTGATGTACAAAATCCGAGGGATTTTCGGCATTCGACGCCCAATTTTTCAAAAATATTATTTGAATATTGTATTACACTTACGAATCATGCATTTTGATTCCTGAAGGAATCCAGCAAATGCGAGTAGAAGACTAGCAGCACTAATCTTCATTTTTCCGAATGGAGAAATGAAGAAGCACACTGAATTCAAAAACTGATGGTAAAGAATGGATTGATAAATGCGAGCTTTTTATACTCACTTCTGCAACACCTAGATGACACATTTCATATATTCTATGAAAAAACTAGGGTGGAAGGAGAAAGATTGTTGATCATACATCGCTAACTTTTCCTTATTTGCTGGATTCAATCACCTGGGCGCCTTCAGAATAATTAAAAATTTCAATATATGAAGAACAGGAAATAAAACTATTTTTCTTATCATTGGCTCTCTCATGCATGGCAGTGCAAATAAAGATAGAAAAATCAACATGCTTCGAAAGAAGCGGGCTGTTGCTATGCTGATTCTTGATCCATCTAATAATCTGAAAAAAATACACATTCAAAAAAGATACAATGGGAGCAATTCTTCTGGAAATTATAAACCTGGGCTTTCTCAAGAAGTCCACTTTGAAAAATGTATATTACTTTTTTTTTAATATCTTATTTGTAGGAATAATTTTGTTGATGAATGAAACTCTGGATAATTTTTTCAAATACCGACCTATGGTCGATATTTGTGGAGTATCATGAGACTGTGATAGATGTGGAATTTTTTGCATGCTTACTCGGCTATACCTTTTCCAAACAAAAATGGAATATTCACGGTTTTAGTCAGTTTTCAATAAGAAGTAATTATATAATTGGACGAACTTACCTAGTGATCAACTCTTCGTCCTCGACTTCCAGCTGAATTGTCACAATTTTAATGTCCGAACTCTAAAACAAAATCATGCATACTGTCACTCTACCAGAAAAAAATCAACTACTTTTGATTGAAAAGTCTACTATCATATTGTTGGTTCGCAGATGATAAGATTGTTATGGCAGAGTCAATCCAAAATTCGCAAAGAATGTTGAACAAACTAAATACAAGCATGAAGAACATGGACCTCAAAATTAACGTGAATAAAACTAAAATTATGGTGTTTGAAGGAAAGAGTGAGAGAACAATATTGAATATTGTCTTAGCTGATGAGAGAATAGAACTATTTGATAAGCACGTATATCTTGGTAGCCTATTCACTAGTGACAGAAAGATATATGGGAAGTTAGATAGGCGCATAAACGAGGGGAGGAGGTTATCGGTAGAGCAGGGCCTATTATCAGATGTAAAAATATAACAAATAAAGCTAAAATGGCAATGAATAATTCTATATTTGTACTGATTGTGCTATACAGTAGGGAGACATGGACCTGTCAAGAAAAGGATAAGAGTAAAATCAGCGCGATTGGCATGAAACCTCTGCGCACAATATAACGATATAATCCTCAAAGTATGTGGTGCAGAAGAGACACTAGTAGACATATGGGAAAGAAATCGGTTAAGATGGTTCGGGCATGTTGAAAGAATGAAAGATGAACGACTAACGGGACCAGTGCATCACGGTAAAGTAAATGGCAGTATGCCCAGAGGCAGATCACGGAAAGAATGGTTATAACGTGTGAATGAGACCCTAATTCGAAGAGACATGAAAAGCCATAGAAACACGAGAGCTTGCCTGAAACAAAAGACCTTGGATGCTAATGGGCCCGAGTGGGAAACCTCAAATGACGACTTTAGGAGCTGTTTCACTTCGGGTGATCGCCAGAGAGATTGATCAGCAATCTGGGACGGAGCAGTGTTGCGGAACAAACATGTTATTCAAATGAGTAGCACGATAATTCCAGATCAACCTGAAAAATCTATACCTCCTTCCTCACATTACTCTTCTCCTCACCGAGTGAGTCGCGCTTATTTAGAAATATTTGATATCTTTTAAAATCTCATGAAAATCATTTGAAATTTTGTGAAACCCCTTAAAATAAGGTCTGCTTCACTATTTGTTATCTAACCTTATGGATGCAAATGCTCTAGAAATGCACCCGAATTCACTACCAATTACAAATTTGACACTACGCATTGTAGGTGGTATTAAACGTCTTGTGCCCCAGTATTAAACTGCATGCACATTCGGTGGAAGTGTTGGTGAAATGGTTGAGTCCGTGACAAGCTAACAACCAGCAAAGCCTCCCCAAGAAAACGCTCCTCATGTTAAGCCCCCCCCCCCCCCTAGGACATCACCAGCCACAACAACTCGTCGTCTGCGACATGCCTACCCACTCGTTTGAGGCTTGTGTGGTCATCCCTACACACCGCAAAACAAAGACCACCCAGGACAAGTCCTCCCAGCGGGTTCTGGTCATATTGCGCATCACTTCCCAAAGTATAGACCGAGTTCAGGCTATATCGGACTAAGTTCCCCAGAACCTCACTCCCCAGTATACCATTAAGCCATTTCCCTTTCGGGGTAGGCGTGACACTATCCGATTCGGGTAGTGTTTCTAGGTTGATAACTTGTAGTAAATAACTACAAGTTTGGGCTCACCACACCCACGATGTGCCAACAGCACTCAGTTTTCTCGAATGGTCACCCATCCAAGTGCTAACCGCGCCCAACGCTGCTTAACTTCAGTGATCTGACGAGAACTGTTTTTTTCAGCGTGGTATGGCTGTTGGCCAGTGATAAACGATATTTATTAGCCTGACAAAAGTGAACACGTCTTCTCACTGGGAGGAAACTTGGAGACATCACTCCCACCAGTGAAAAACAATATGTAGCAGCATGGCAAAAGTGGAAAAGTCTTTTCACAGGGCGGCCACTTTGAGACATCACTTCCCACAGTGGAAAATTCTATGTAGCAGCCTGGGAAAAGTGGACAGGTCTTCTCACAGGGTGGCTATTTTGAAACATCACTCCTTACATGGAGGTTAATTTAAAACGTCACTTCCCCCATGGCTGCCACTCTTTCGAAAGACTTTTCTACTTTTCTAGGGTGCAAAATATCGTTTTCCACTGTGTGAGAGAACGTGTGGGAAGAATTGTCAACTTTGCCCAGGCTGCCACATACC